>WOFM01000229.1:0-93313 GCA_011428145.1 Ericerus pela
CGTGCTTATTAATGCTACGCGCGTAATCACAATTGCCTCGAAGAAAGGTGCCAAAAACGAGTATCGAATCAGCAGAACCAATTGGTGTTAATGATGTAATTTATTTCCTATTGCAACCATGTCAAGTAAGATAACTTATTCGCATTTTGTTGACACCATTTGGCTTGAGATGTCTACTAGTTGTTAGCTAATTCGGAGTAAAAAGTTCATCTTGATGATTTCGTCCAATTTCATTGACTAATTTCATAACTGTCAGGTGTTTTCTGGGTGACCAGATTTTCAAAATCGGAATCCGGGACGCTGACGGTTTGTCCCCATCCTCCGCATTGAATTTCAATTTTTTTTTTCACTAAGTAAAAAAATTGAAATTTGCCGTTGTAAAATTAAGTTTTTCCACAGACATTTTTATGTTCTCCCATTCATGTAAAAAAAACAACCAAATACTATTTATCGAGGTTCGTTGTTTAGTAGGCGAAATTATTCAGGTCAAAAATATATGAAGAATGTGTTTTTGTTCGTAATTGTCTATTACAAGTCCTTACCATTAATTCTTTTTTCGTCTTATTTCCGAAAATTTAGGGCTGTTTGGCTAGTTCTTGCAGGAAGTTTTTCCTATCTCAAATATTATGAAATGCCTCATATTTTTGAGACGAATGGTCACCTTGGTTTTTCAAAACACACACCTTACAGTATTATACCTTATCATTTGTAATAAACGGATGGTTTAGTGGATATGAACAAGTATATGTTCGCAAATTACGTTTCTGGTTTGGGTTCTTTGCAGTTTAAGCTTAATGTGAATACAAGACTCCTTTTTTTTAAGAAGTTTTGTCATGAAATTCCAAGGAATTGACTGTATAAGCCTACGTGATAGAGGAAAAGAGGTCCGACTTCAATAATTTCTGTCCCTAGATCTTGCTAAAGAAATTATAAAAGCGCTATTTTTCTCTTTTCAGCGCTTTTTGATTTTTTTTTTTTTTTTTTCAATTTAAATCTCAGTTTGCCTAGGCTTCTAATTTTAAAATGTAGGTTGGTCCATGTGAATTACAAACACAAACCATGTCCTATCGTGCGTATTCATCGGTTAATTAAGACCAATATTTGAGGAACATCATATTATGTATTTAAGTGATTGAATCTGGGACTTGAATATTTTGATTGAAGTTTTAAATTTGGTTAGACAATTTAATTGAATAAGACTGAAATTAGAATTCGGTCAATTAAGAAAATTTAGTATTTAACGTTTTAGATTTTTTGAAGTGAAACGTAGTAAACTAAAAACGGTGATGCAACGAAGCCCATTAAATGAAAAAACATTACCTCTGACCCTCCTTTTGAAAACTAGGCCCGTTCAACTCTATATAATTCAATTCCTTCTTCACCTTCTCTGTACATTTTCATTCATTGCTTTCTTATCAGTAGAATAAAGGCTGCATGATTTAATTTTGTCGTTAAAGTGTTCACCAATTGGTGAAAACAATTTTTTAGATTTATATGACTTTTATATGACTTTTTCTGCATTTTAATATTTATACAAAACAAAAAGTGAAAAATCACGCTGCCAACGAAACATTCATTCTTCTAAATACAAATTTCAAAGTAACAAGTTTCACTTCCATTGTGTTGCGTTGATTCAGGGGTGACAATTATTAAGAACAATTTTTAATCAGACCTACTAGTACTGTTTGTATAATTAGCCGAGAGGCATCAAATATGACAGATCACATGGTAAAAAAAAAAACTAGAAATTGCTAATTGTTGAGTTTTTCTATTGCTACATTAGTTAATTAAATAAATTCTTATTTAACTGTATTAGGAGGAGGTAGCTATGGTCTCTTTTTTATTGTAGGTTTTCATAGAAGATCTACGAGATAAATTTTCTTATTCCACTTACTCTGTTGTAAAACATAATTTTCTGAGCTTTTTCATTTAAATGAGGTCATAATACAGCCAGGTATTCAGATCAAGAAATATGCTCCCTCAGATAGAAATAAAAATGCAACCCACACAGCGTGATGTCATCTGTTCAGTTGGAAAGATTCATTGTATGGTCTGTTTAGGACAGTCTTCAAATTTTTGGTTGTAATTGTTTTCGCAGCTAAGCGAAATTTTTATTTAATCTATCAAATCGCAAAAGAAACTCTAGGAAATAAAATGCGACCAAGAATAAGAAGTTTGAGCTGTTAGATGCTGAGAAATTGAGGAAGAAGCAGAAATTGTCCATGATACCCACTTATTTACCTATTTATTTTCACAAATTCGCTGTTTTTAAACCGTATCATTATTCATATTTAGGGTCAGCTTTACAATTTGATAAAAAATGTCATCTTACTATTAATTTTCCTCAGCTTCTGAGGAATCAGATTTATTCTTTGTTTTACTTTATTCCTAGGAGTCTCCTCTCTAATTTTGTTTGTCCCAAAAGGTTCTATCTCATCATTAAAGAGAATTATGACCAAAATTTGAAGACTTTCCTTTACAAGCAATGCTTTTTTGTTTATTGGCTAAACGTGTGATGTAATCTAACATGTAATGTAAACAAAAGTTGCCCATTGTGAGTGAGCGCACCTTTTGATTATTAGACCTGATTAATACAATTGAAACAGATTAACAGACACACACTTGGGCATTGGATAATAGGTCCCCTTTTTGTCTCAAATAGGTGATGTTCCAATTAACTGGTGCTGAGTGTTCAAGTGTAGGAAAAAACTTTTCAGCGCAGCAATCCCCTCTAGAAAAAGTAGGTTTTTGAGAAAAAAAAATTATGAATTTTGATGGTCACATTAATTATGTGTAAGTTCATTTGCGTAAATGATATGTAATGATTGTACAAAATTTATTAGCTGCTGACAAAATTTTAGACAATTTGAAGTTTAAAAGCATTATTTCTTTTAATAAAAAACTATATAAAATGATGAAATGTGGTATATGATCATACAATCTATATTATAAAATTCAATCCCACTTTTTGTATATTTATCCACGTTTTTTACAGCATTCATAACACTTTAATTTTGAAAAAAACTGTTTTTCTTTTACTTTACGATTCCACAGCTACTATTTAACCCACAAAGTTGAGTTAGGTATTATTGAAAAGAGAAAAAAATTTGCTCGAGTTCTTTACAAATAAATCGGCCATTAAAAACTGCAAATTAATGAGAAATTTTCTATTTTTTAATTTTTAATTTATTTAGAAAACTAATGATGGCAGAAAAAAATTTTCAACGACTACCCCCCTATTTTTTAACAACAAATTCATTTTCACCATCAGATTTCACCTAAAACGAATTAATCACGAGATAAAAGTGAGAGAAAATACAAGAACAAAATTAGGCACTCTGTGTATTGCTATATATAGATATTAGGTACTATATAAGAAGGTCTTTCTGCGTAATATTTTGCCAACTATCGGACACTGGATGTACATGCATATATATATATATGATGATTTTGGTCGTCTAGAATTTGTAATTGGAATGGTTGGAGAGAGGACATAGCTCCCTTCTCCTACGCTAGTTTCAAATAAAATCAAAGAAATGTGATAAAGTTTTAAAATAAAAAAAGAGAAAGTATGAACATGTGAATAATTTTTATAAAAAGAAAAGTTCATGTAAATTAGTAAAAAAAAAAGAGGGGAAAAAGCTTTACTAGAAATACCATAAGGTCAGTCTGCGACAAAATTGTTAGCATGCTACAATAAATTAGAATAAATATTAGTTTTAAATTTTGTATTGTGTATGGTTCCAAAATTCCACATTTTATAACCAATATAAAAACAAAAATAGGGATACAGGAAGTACAGTCGACCCAATCTACACCAAAATTGATAGGTCTGGTCCTTGATTTGGTACAAAATATATTTGTATTAAATTTCGTGATTATCAGATAAAAATTGAGACCTGTACTGTGGGATCAAGAAAATGGATATATATGTATATATGGGAACTGCCATACCATGCTGTATACCAAATACATTTGCCAGTTATAGTTGGCAGTGCAATGGCCATGTAGTTAAGTTCACTGTTTTTAGCTGACAAATGTAGTGGGCCAATAGTTCCCTAATATTATAAATGGTTTAACGTCCAAGGGACAACAAAATATACGATGATCTCTCACGCAAGTCAGAGCCCATACTACCGCAACTACCTCAGCGTCAGTGCCTATTAACCACTCCTGCGCATTGCGTTGTGCACAGGAGAGTCGGGGCGGAGCCCACGACACTGAGGGCAGTGTACCTAGAAGGGGCCTTCGGAGGTCTCTTCAAAAAAAATTGATCTGAAAGAAAAAATTGGTCGACAAACAAGTTTATATGAAATGTATAATAAAAAATTACAAAACAAAACGAAATAAACTTATATATGCTAAAGGAAAATAAAATGTAACTACTGAGTCAAAAAATAATTTTGGCTTCAAGATGGCAAACTGCTAATATGACGAAGGAGAGACGTATGAATCAACGGCCGTAAAATTCATTTTCTGGAAGGATAAGAAAGGAAATTAGCAAATTCTAATTAACTGAGGTAATTAAATCTCAGTCACTTAGATAATTAAATCTAAGATAAGTTGCATGCATTCACTGTCACCTACTGTCCGCGTTCTTTTGTGAAAAGTGCTCGACGACAGCAGTGGGTGTCAAAAAAAAAGCTAGGTTAGAGGTCACCTGGGCCTCAGACCATCGTTTTGACTGCCCCCTGAAGACAGTTAGGGTTGGAAGTATGTAGAACAATCAAGTTTAACATAGTCCACTTTAGCATAGGTTGTGAAGTCTTTCAGAATAAGGCTCTACTTAGGTGGAACATAATTGATAACCACTGGTTTCGAGCAATTGAGCTCCAAAGGCGCAAGGTACTTTAGTGGCCGTGAGGTCAGTATCTTGCTCGGGAGTTCAATTCTAGTGTGGCGGATTTCTCCGTCACTGGATTTCTCAAGTTCTACAATTTTAGCAATCTTGTAGACACCTAGTTTATTAATAAAATCTAATATGTGGACCAAGTCACCTACTTCTGGCTTAAAGGGAGAAGTATGATAGGCGTTAGGTACACCCTTAGGAGGAATATCTCTCAAGTGTATTAGATAATATCTTTTCCAAGCTACCCAATGCTTGTGAATGTACCCTTGGTCTATTCTCCATAAAGTTTGGAGTTGTTTCAAAGTTGGCATAATTTCAGCCAGCTCCGAATCAAGATCAAGTGTAAAAGTTCTAAAATTTGCGTGTAGGAAATGGGCTGGAGTTAAAGTTAACTGTTCAACTTCATCTGCAGCAGGGCATAATGGTCGTTCATTGATCATTACCTGAATATTTTTCAAGGCTGCCTGGAAATTGTGCTGATGCACAGGATGATGTCCAACAACGTGACAACGTGATAAAAGGATTGTTTGAAAACTCCGATTAAACGTTCATACGGGGCATCATACTAAGATGCAGGGTTGCCAGGTTTGAAATATAAAAAGTCCGTACTCCGTCATATTTCTACATTTTTCAACTGCCAAAAAATCTGTACAAATCTGTACAGCTTGCAAACTCGTTTTAAAAGAAAAAGTACTTTCTTCTTTCTTTTTTTTAGGTTTTGAAACTTTTGAGGGATAATATTTCAAGCATTCGCCTTTTTTTCTGAATTTACAAAAATGATAAAAAAAAACCATGCTATTCCTAGTTTACCAGGAGAAATTAATTGGCTTAAATGTAGAAATACATCAAATAAATAGGTTAAAATTAAGGCTATTTGTCATTAACGTCATTATAGTCTTTCAATATCTGAGTTTAGTATTTTATTTTTCATAAAATGGGGAAAAAACTATGTTATGATCTTAACTGTAGCTCCAGGCGTGTTTATGGCTGATTCTAGCTTAATTATATTGCAGCTTCATTCTTAATCAGATTGACTTGAAAGAATTCCTATTCCTTATTTGATTATGGGCTCTCGAACTTCCTCTCGAAATCGAACATAAAGAAGCTAATACATATTTAGAATACCTTAATAGTTATTAGTTAATCTAGTTAACTTAATCATTCAAGTACGTAATTATAGACGAATGGCTTATAAATATTTCTGCTGACAATTGATTATCTTGCCAAATAGTTTTTCAAAGATTAGGATGTACCTACTCTATTAACCTGTACCAACAAACAAAGAAAATAAAGAAAACAAAGAAATTAATATTCAAACAAAATTATATTAGTATATTATTATTATTATTATTATTATTATAAACAATATCACGGGCCTTCACCTAGGTCACCTTTCCCACCATCACCATACATGTTCATCGAATTAAATTTATCAATCATGTCATCAGATATGGTACAATTAAAGCATGATTTAGTTTGCATGCATAAAAATGTTTTACCTTGCAATAAGGCTATCAACGTCTTATCTTGAAGTCGATTTCGTGAGCTTGTTTTATTAGCATTCACTAAACTGAAAATTCTTTCACACGAGGCAGAAGTGTGAGGTAATGTGCAAATAATATTACGAAGCTTAAGGATATTTGAAAAAGTTGGTTGGTAGTCAGATGCAACTTTTTTCCAAAATTGATCTTCATCTAAACAGATGTTATCTTTAAATGTTGAACGAAATAACCTATATTCAACATCGATATTAATATCCATCTGAAAACAGTCCAGAATTAATGCAATACTACGTATTGAGTTTATATTCGAAGGATCAATAAAACCACAGTATTGTAGCACATCAATTTGTGGCTCATTAAAAGGAAATCGTGTGTAAATTTCTCGCGCTAAACGAATGTAAAAATTTTGGCATCGTTTTCGAAATGCAGTTATTTGCTCCACTGGACATAAACGAACCAATTTAGAAATCTCCACGTTAACTTGGGACCTAAATCCATTTTTTCCAGCTTCAGAAAGTTTACTTTATTCGCATAATCAACAATAACTGAACCAGCAAGGAACCTGATAATTCATAAAACAAACTTGTTTAATATTTTACAAGAGTAAATGTTTAAATAATCGTGAATTTAACTTATGTAGTTCATTTACCTTTCATCAATATAGCAATCTAACACGAAACGGAATGCTCCCATCATGCCAGAATATAACTTATGTATTTGTGGTTTTTCTGACTGAAAAGCTTGGTTGTAGTTCACTACAACGGGCAAAATAAATTGAAGTAACTGTAAGAACAGTAGATTAAATCGATTGCCAAGTTTCTTATGAATACTCTTAGCTTCAGGAAATTTCTTTCCTTCTTCCACATAAAATTTCAATAAGGCTGGATACAATTCGATAATCCTCTTAACACATTCGTGAAGAGATAACCATCTAACTTTAAAAAATTTCAAGAGTTTATGTTGAGGTAAATCGAGCAATGTGTTTATGTCATTTAAATGTTGTAGTCTCTTAGAGCTATATTTGATATATAAGTATATATATCCCTAATAAGAATTTCTAATTCATGAGGTAATTCCTCTACAGCATGTGACACACATAGTGCAAGGGAGTGGCATATACATTTAAATATGAATATGGCTGGAATATCTTTCTTCAATTATGTCATAACTGAATTATGTTTTCCCATCATCACATTTGCACCATCTGATGCAAATGCAATCAAATTATTCTGGAATGGGATATTGTTGCTGTTGAAAAATTCTACCAAGGCATCATATATTTCCTGATGTGTGCCTCCTTTTGGTTGCAACAGTGTTAAAAAAACATCGCGGACTTCATCAGTTTTATGATCAATGAACCTAAAAAATGAGAAGGTGAAAATGCCTCATAATAAAAACACATATATTTTATTTGTAAATTTGCTTTGAATATAGATAGTGTGATCATGAAATGAGTGATATCAACTAATCGACTAAAGTATCACTTTAATATTTTATAATTTACGATTGAGTTGATAAAATAGCAGTAATCCTTATCACTAAAATTGATAACTCATGAGTCATGATCACACTCATTGTATCATATTCCATACCTCACAACAAGAACGAGGTGCTTAGCGCAACTCCTGTCTGTTGATTCATCAATCATCAGTGAAAAGTGTTGTTTTTGCAAAATTGAAACAATTTCTTGAAACTGAACAAGTGCAATAACATTCTGTAAGATGGAAGTACATTTTGTTCTACTACAATTCATTTTCTGCAATGCTTGTGACTTGAGGTCCATGGACTTGATGAGTTCCACAAGGTGATCAGCAGCAGCAATTGGTATGTCATGTTCAATCATGAACAATGACAATCGTACTTCATTTTCTTTAACCTTTCGTCGGAGAGCAATTTGTTCCTTTGTATAACTAAAAACATTGCTAGTCATACGCAGCGATCTTTCATTTTTTTATGATCTTCACGCTGTGAATGGCATTTAATATTAGTTAAATCTGCTTTAAGATGTTTATTACATGCTGAACAGCAGATGTAAGTAAGACCTGTATAAACAACAGTACTATTTAATAACTTCATTCGTGAAAATTCTCAGTCTTATTTTGATGGGGAAAAATTGAATATAGGTACCTTTGTTAGATTCTCGAACCCAAGTATGTAACTTCTTCCACTCTGATCAAAATTTTTGTACTCGTCTATTTCTAGAGGCATTTGTGCATAACCTGTAATGATAGTCCTTTTCTGTTATCATAATGAGAGCTAATAATGAATAATTGAAGGATTTAAATGCAAAAAGCAGATCTGACTCACCTATGTTTTTTGTTTGATCTTGATTGTACTGTTGAAGTTTGACCACATTCATCGCCACTATTTCCTGTTTCATAAGATTCTGCTGATTCCAAATCATCAGACGCATATGCTGCTCTCTCTTCCTCTTCAGGAGATTCAGATTCACTCTCACACAAGTGAGTGTAGTGAGACATGAGAATTTTAGTTGGTAAAATGGTAAAACTACAAAGAATTTACTACCTATTAATATCATTTAATTATCATTTTAGCCAATCACTCAAAGTCTCAAACAAAATCTAGAATCTAGTGTTCTATAATTCTACTCACTCATGTGATCGTGTTATATTAGTTATTGCGTGTATATATTTGCATTTTTTTCTATTAATTTTTTATTTATTTTGGGTTTTGGCTTCTCTTATCCGTTTTATCTCTATTGCGATATTCTTAACATTTAAATTTATAAATTTATAATCTCGATGGCAAAAGCCAACGAACATTGAAAATTTGAAAATTTGACTTTTTTTTCATTAACAATCAGAGCAACAAAACTGTGTGATGAAAAAAAAACCCTTAATTATAATTTATATTGACTTTTTGTTTGAAAATCCGTACCAGAAGCAAGAAATCCGTGCAAATCCGTACCCTCTTACAATATCCGTACAAAATCTGTACACAGATTTTCATACCTTGAAAAATCCGTACCTCTGGCAACCCTGCTAAGATGCTCTGGGTGGAGTTAACTTATCTGCTACGGTATATTTGGAATTAAAGGTAGACCAAAATTTCAGCAAATGCGTAGAGATGAGATGGAACTGGGCAGGGTTATCGGACAACAATAACTTAGGTGTCCCATGATCAATGATGAACGTGATAAATGCTGTCCATATTTCGCCTGTAGTTAGAGACGAAACCGAAATGAAATATACTGCCCTAGTTGAAAGACAAGTAAATACAAGTATCCATTTCTTTTTAAAGGTGAAGTCAGAGCTTTCATCTGTCTTTTCTTTTTAGGTAGGAACTCATCAAAAACTTGAAAAGGACCAAAAATATCCACACCCGTGTAGGTAAACGGGTGTGTAAACGGTACTAAACAAAAGTCTGGCATTGCCAAATGGGTCGGTTGATGGTAAGGCTTATTGTTAGACCTTTTACATTCCATACAAGAATTTTTTAATACTTTAGGAAGTAATTTAGATGCACGAGGTACAAAATAGTTTCGTCAAAACAAAGCTATCGTAAACTTAGGTCCAGCATGGGTATTATTCAAATGTGTTTCAAGCAGAATTAACTTAGTCATGTGGGAATCAGGATGCAAAAGGGTAGGTGATAGAATATCATCCGAATGAGGCCATTTTACAATATAGTTCCGTAACCGGAGCAAACCCAATTCGTCAAGTTCAATATGAAATTTTTGATATGTCACAAAACTCAGTGGCCCTAATTTTTCCAACACATCAAAGAGTTCTTTGAAATGTTTCTTTTGATTGGAATAGATGAAGGCCATCAATCCGAATTGAAAGATTTTGGGTAATACGGCGTAAGGTGCTACAGACCGCGTTCTACGTAGTCTTTTTGCACAAAAACGTTTCTTCCTGCGTCAAATCTGGTAACAATTCTATGATATGGAGATCAGTCGATGGCCAGGATTGGTAGTCTGAATATAACCAGGCTGGACCTGTCCACCAAAGAGATTGAAGCATGTCTTAGACAGTGGCTCCTCTAGATCCTACATCAGCGGGATTATCTGCTGATGGCACATAATGATATTGAACATTAGGGATGATTTTTATTTCATTAACCCTATTAGAAACAAAGTGGGGTTGAATTTTACGTTCTGTCAACCAGGTTAGAACACACTTACTGTCCAACCATAAAAAAGTTGGGCAGTTGTTCAAATCCATGGGTTTACGAGCAGTTTGTATAGCACGTGCACCGATGAGTGCTGCGATCAACTCCAATTTTGGAATAATAATTGATTTCATAGGCACGACTCTCTTCTTGCCTATGAGGTAACGTAGCGATGCTGTACCAGACTCCGCATTCTTAAAACGTAGATAACCAGCCATCTCATAGGCAGTTTGTGAAGCGTCTACAAAGACATGGAGCTCGCAATTGTTTGGATTATAAGTTCCACTGTAGATTTGCCTCGGAAAACAATAATTTGTAGTTTGATGAAGGTCTTTGATAAGTACTGTAGCTAACTTTTGAAGCTGCGGTGAAATAGGTTTGTCCCATTTATAATTTTCTAACCATAGGTGTTTGATAAACATCCTAGATGGTATAAAGGCTGGGGCAAACCAACCCATGGAGTCATAAAAAGAAGACATTGCTTGTAAAAATGAACGTTTAGACCAAATTGTTGTTTGAGTGGTTACTGGGGGCATATACACAATGTCCTTAACCATATCCCAAACAAGGCCTAAAACTTTAATAATTGATTTATCTAGAGCTTTCGAAGGTTCGAAGTCTTTTTTCAAGGCTTCATCATTCGTGCCCCATTGAGCAAGTTCCATGGAAATGGCATCTATTATGTCATTAGAACGCTTATAAAGTTGTAAACCTTCCTCGTATGTAGGGAGGGAAGTAACTAAATTATCAACATAAATGTGATCTGCAAACTTTTTACTGAATTCAGGATCAACTTGTTGGTAATGATGTAATAAAATCGCTGCTTTTAAGAAAGGAGCAGTGATAATTCCGAAGGGTACTCTTTGGAATCTATAAATAATTATATTATCTCTGGACAAATGTTTAAAAGGATCCTTTACCCAGATAAAACGACATACATCCCTATCATTGGGGTGAAGTTGAATTTGATGAAAAGCTTTACAAATGTCAGCGATAATACCAATTTTATCTTTTCAAAAAGTCGTCAAAATCTTCAACAAATCCGGTAATAGGTTTGAGCCTTTGAACATACAGTCATTTAACAAATGGCTGCTGTTTTTATGTTTTGCGGATCCATCAAAAACTACTCGGAGTGGAGTGCTCTTAGTTAAGTCCAAGATGCCTTTGTGGGGCATATAATGGATTAACTTAGGCTTACTTTGAGGATCCACTTTCTCAATCATTTGTAACTAGATGAGAGTTTCAAAATATTGGGTGTACTTTTCGAAGAGTTTTTGAAATTGTCGTAACTTCGGCAATTGGTGTTCAAGTCTCTTGATCGAAAGAATAAAATGATCCTCCAAAGGTGGGGGATAGTTTTTATATAACCACCGAATCTGATATCTGTTGTTAACTAATTTAATATCTTTGTAAAACAATTGTAAAGCTTCATCCTCAGCTTCAACTTGACTGAAATTATGAGACTCTATACCTAATACATCAAGCCTCCAAAGATTTTCAACAGTTTGCGGTGATGTCAAGAATACTTGCGTAAAAAGGTCACTTTCATCAGGTGGGACTAAAACTCCATCTAACATATGGCCAAATGGCGTATTAATTAGCCACGTTCATGACAAAATTGTATGAACACTCTTCACGAAAGACCACATAAGATCATTACCTACTAAAAGGTGAATCGTATGCTCCTGAGGAAGTGTCAAAAAATTAATATTTTTACATTGTGGGAACAATGCTTTAAAAGTTTTAATATTTGGTTGTTTTAAATTATGCGAAATACTACTTAAAAGTACTTGCTTTAATAGTTACCTTTGTTCATCAAAATGAACCAAGTAAGATTTAATCTTGCTTGTATTTAAATTTTCCACACCCATAAGCGTTAAAATTTCTTTACCAGAAGGTTTAAGCTTAAGATTGTGAAACGCGTATCTTTGCACAATATATGTGCGAAGACTGCCTCTATCAAAAAATCCACAAATTTTTATGGGTTTATCTAAATTTGGAGAATGAGCATACGATTCAAAGCCTAAAAAGAAAGACTCTGTATAATTAATCGTATTGAAATTAATCGACTCACTGTTTTGAGGTAGGCCTTAGCGCTGCTCCTCTGTCAATTCAAGTGTCTTGTTCAGGTGGCGACTCGACTTATTATTCATCATCTCTTTTGTAAGGTGAAGATGTGGTCTTTCTGTCCCGCAGTGCTTCTACCCAGGCTTGGACCTTCGCAATGTTCAGTGGGTACAGAGCATTGGGGCAAAGATTTGTGTGTTGCTCAGTCGACAGGCACCTGAACCATCGGCAGCACTTTGGCGGGGGCATGGGACAAGTCCCATACCCACGCGGAGTTCCACACTTGAAGCATAAATTGCGTACTTGATACGCTTTGATGTGGGCCTGCAATGTGTTGTACCTAGGATGACAACAAAGATGAGACCAGTGACGCCCATTTAGACAGAATATACAGTCTGAATTGGGGTACGGGTTCATCTTCATTATTGTCTTTGGTAACGGACGTTGCTGGCAAGGTGTCTCGGGAGCCGGGGCATCCTGCTGTTGATGACATTGACTCTGGTCCGGAACCTCAGGGCCAGATTTCGACGAACCTGCAACAAAAAATGATTTAGCATTTCTCGTCGGCCTATTGGTCCATTTCTTGCTTTTTTGATTTCTGGGATTGGGTTTAGCCTTTCCTCTCGAAAAAGTTCTCGTATCTTCTTTAGTAACAGAAGGTACAGAAAAAAGTTGATTGCCTTTAGGCTTATTACGTTTGTTAAAATTTTGATTGTTGGCTTTGTCAGTTCTGGGGGTTTGTTCTTGAGATTTATTGGTTGGATTGATTTTCAATTCAACTAACTCATGAATTTTTATAAACTCCCTGATAGCCGAGAATAAATTGTTAACATTTCGCTGACTCAATTTTAAATTATTCATATAAGATCGAGGAGGAAACTTTTTTACAGCAATATTAAATAGCTGTTCTTCATCAACTATCTCAGTGGCTTGTCGATATTGATCGATTAAAACTGCAAGTCCATCCATCCTATCTTGAATCGAAGGAAGGGTGTTATAAGAATTTGGAAAGGCAGTAACTTTATACCAAAGTTTCTCCCTAAATTTACTAAGATCGCCATAGCGGTCATGCGAATATTTTAATCTCTGGACATAGCCTATATTGTCTGGAGAAAGATGATTTATCCTGTCAAAAATTTCTTTCGGCAGGACACCTTGAAGTAAATGAATTTTTTGTAGGATGGCTATATCCGTGCGTAAATGTACGTATTTTTTGAAGCCATTTAAAAAACCAGGATAGGTAATTAAGTCACCATCCCATTTGTTCAAATAAAATTTAGGTGCCTTCAGATTCATAGAAGCTGATTCTAATGATTCCGAAGGGTCAATTTCCCAAATTCGAGGAATTAATTTAAAAATGTTTTTATCGCTGCTATTTGTATGAGGCGATGATATCAGGTTATCTGGTACCAAGGCAGTAGTAGCGGAAGGAATTGTAAACAAAGCTGGTTTGGTCACAGCAAGAGATGGACCTTCAGTAGTTTTGTCAAAAATAGATGAATGAACTGGTGATACTACCATTGGTTCGGGTTGATGCCTTTTTTTAGGCGGAGCCAAAGTATCAGCAGTTAATCCGTCTACATTGTTACGTTTCTGAGAAAGTAAATTTTCGGAATTAATATTAAAATTTATACCTTGTCCAATGGGGGCAAGGTCGAGATCACAAGGTGACGTTGTTGGAACTCGTCATAGGGAATGCCAAAGCGATTCTCTATGCGGATCTTCAAATTTTGAAGATCACGCTGGGCAAGCTCCAACTCAGACTCCTTGTTTGAAATCTTCTCAATGACATGAAGATTTTCCGCAACTGCCTTCTGAATCGCTATTTCCTCGAGTCGAGCTTCCTCGGCTCGAGCTTTTTCAGTGGCGCATCTCTCCTCCTTGGCCCGTTGGTCGAGGTCTTGCTGCACAACTTCAACATTACGCTGCAGATACTGTAGGATCGGAAGATTGTTGTTGTTGTTGTTGCTCTAAGTCAACTTGCATTGGCTTAGGCTGTTGAAAGCGTTGTTTTATTTCGCCTTCAATTTCGTAGAGTTGACAAATTTTCTTTTTCGCCAACATCAGGTTGTCCAAGGTGACTCCAGTAGGTGGCTTCTGGAGTTCCTTGATCATCCTCACAATGGCCGACAATTTACTAAGGGCTTTGTCAGCTCTTAGTTTTGTACTATGTAGAAGCTTTTCTAATTCTTCAATGTAGTCATTGGCTTCCCAGATGCTTGCTTGGTAGAAGTCAATGAATGTGGTTGAATTCTTCGAGTGAACGGAGATATTATCATCGGTGTTGCCGGTGTAACTTTCACCCAAAGAATATGAAGGGGAGCGTTGACGCGGCTGTTGCAAACTCCATGAGTGTCCTTGTCGATCATCGGCAGGGGGTGGATTGTCCGCAGCAGCTGGTGAAACAACTTCTCGTGGCTCAGTTCCCTCAGTCACTGGTAAGATTTGAACAACTGGTTCTAATGGAACTGGTGGTCGCTGTTACTGGTCAGCATCCTGATCAGCAACGATTAAATTTGGATCAACATCCATATTCTAGTTGTCTGACATGTCGTGAGTTTATTCAGGATTACTGGTGATAGACAAACACAAACACAAAAAATTTTTCAAAAATAGAAAAAGTATTTTCGTGTATAATATATGTAGCCTGACAGACGAATAAATACGACCTTTTAATCTCCAAAAAAAATCTGGGGAAAAAGAGAAAAAAAAATTTTTTTTTTTGATAAGGTGGGGACACCCTATATAAAGGATCATTGGCCTAGTTAAATATAGGTCAATGGGTCAGCTACAATCGCGTGTAGAGATAAATGTACAAAAATCTTTACACAGATATTTACAGTACTACAATTCTATCGTTACGAAAGAAAGAGTAAAGAGGAATAATAAAAAACATGTGGTCTTAAATTTGACAATTGTTCGGAAGATTCCGAGCAATTTTGAAGACGAAAATATTAGGAAAATTAATTTCTAATAAATTTTAAAAGGGGTTTTTGTAACACGAAACAGTTTAGGCTGCTTGCATACCCATTTGGTTTGTGAAAACAGAATCAAATTTACGTTTTTTGAAGGTCGTATTAATAGGCCTGCAACGATAATAGATGACAAATGCATATACATAATATTTACATAATGAAAATATCAATTATAAATATAGAAATAGTAACGTGAATCTAAGGAAAAAACACTTAGGTTCCGTAAAAAGGTAGCGATGTATGCAGAAGATCTCCAAATGCGTAATTTTGCATGATATAAATTCAATAATAAAATGACGAATTGCATTAAATTGTACGTGTCCTACGATTTTTATTATGAATAGTTCAAAACCGTAGAATAAAAATTTTTGATCTAAATGTAAAGAGGAATCGATTTCTTGAGCTGATTTTTCAATCAGTTCAAGGTCAACATCGCTTTATACGAACATAGGCGTATTTTGGAACGATCAAATTATCAATTTAATCGAAGAAACATACATAAATCGATAAAATAAAATGTGACATCTTTTGTCTTAATGAAAAGGCAAAATTACTATACGAATAAATGACGGAAGACCTTGTTAGGGGCCTAACAAAATTGATAACATCATAGATTTTAAACATTACAAAGTATTTTACGAATTTAAATAAACACGATCACTGAAAATGGTCGTAGATTTAAGAAGAGCACTAAAATAAATGTTCTCGATAGTAAAATATGATTATAGTTTTGAAAAAATCTCGAAGCTATCGTAATTTTCAGGGTCTGCACTAAGTAGCTAAATTGCAAAAGAGTACAGGAAATTTTTGCCTACCAGTTAAAGAGACAGAAAATTAAAAAATTCTGCGTAATGAAGAAATACTGATTGAATTTCTAACATTCAAAATATGCGTAATGTCTACATAATTCAATAGCAAGTTGGATTATAGTAATAATTAAAAACTCACCAAATTTAATGATGCTAGTCTCATGGTCAAGATTCTTTTCCGTGGGTGTGCGACTGAGATGAATTTACATATTAATATGATGAGGGAATATTGTCCACTACACCATGTATTTTTCGCGTAATAAAATAAAAATGTCGCGAAATTAAAAAATTGAAGGCGTCGAAAAAACGAAAGTAAGTACGTGAAAAAGATCGCACAAAAATGTATTTTTTGGCGACACAAAGAGAATACACACAAATAAAACGCTAAAATGTTAATTATGTTAATTATCATAAATAAATACGAGAGCAAACATAAATAAAAGAGGCACAGTTATTAAGCGACGTGTAAACTGGTTGAAAAGGTGAGGATGGGTTCAACAAAATGGTTACTGTGTCTTGCTATAACAGGATGCGCATGCGCAGGTGTTGTTGTTGTATGCTCTTGTTGCATTTGTGTGCGTGTAGGTTACCCAGTACGTGTTTAGCCATGCTGGTAGGGTGGCTACAAAGCATATTTGTGTTCGTAGTGGTGTGTATTTCATACGCATCACTAAATTGTATTTTTTGATTTCCGTGCAAGTAAATGCACAAATTGGTTGCCAATAATGGCCTTGAATCGTTGGCTACTGTGAATACAAGTCAACAAAGTCGTATTCACGGGAATGAAACGACGTATGCATTTTTTTTTATTTCAATTCCTTTGTTTCCTCCGAAGCAAAGTACCTGAGTCAGAGGTTTTTCATTTATTTTATCTCTGCTCCGGTGGTCAGCGAATTATTCTTTAACGACAAATTATTGCAGCAAATATTTTATTCAGCCGTTTTATTGTCTCACGACTAATATTTGCTGGGCAAAGCAAACGAAATCAATCGTAAGTCTATTTTCACCGTGGGGGGTGGTGAAAAAAATATTTCTTTGTGAAATACGAAGAAGCAATTTTTTTTCTCCAGAATTACTTTAACAGAGGAAACAAAAACAAATTATTTTCTCACTAACTCCGGGGGCGGTGTAGAAAAATAAACTTTTATACAAAAATTTATTTGTTAGCCTAAAATTAGGAACTATTTCTCACTAGGTGGGAAGATAGATTAATTTAAATAGTCCAAAAGCACGTTTTAAGATGCTATTGTTGGAGATTATCAGAGGGAAAAAATATCATTTTACCTAAGATTTCTGAGAGTTTACCAAATTGTAGGAATAATCCGATTTCAGTGGAAGCTAGCATTTAATTTTTTCTTCTATGTCTTTTCTCAAAGGCATATAAAAACCAAATTTGTGATAAATTCAGTTTTTCGAAAAAAAAATTTTATTTCTTTAATGTCTTTTTTCAAAGGCAAAACGAAATAACTATTAAAAATGTCTTTTTTCAAAGGCAAATTCATTATAGCTAAGGATTAACTACTTGCTCTTGCTACCATGTAGTGGGCCAATAGTTCCCTAATATTATAAATGGTTTAACGTCCAAGGGACAACAAAATATACGATGATCTCTCACGCAAGTCAGAGCCCATACTACCGCAACTACCTCAGCGTCAGTGCCTATTAACCACTTCTGCGCATTGCAATGCGCAGGAGGGTTGGGGCGGAGCCCACAACAACAAATATGTCAGTCCCAAGTTCAATTCCCTAAACCAACAAAACCTACATCCGGTGACCTCGATGTGTGCTGGCCATGCATTCACCCTTGTAGTGCATGGTGGAACTTACATCTTTCCTTCCTAACTTGAGTTGCCAATAAGTAGCGCCTATATAGTGGAAATAGAACCCATATAGATAGTGTAAGCTTTTGTGTTTAAGTATAAAAGACATTTCTAGCTCCTCCCAACCTCTCACAGCAACTAATGTCATTCTTTTTCTTTTGAATCACTCTAGGGGAAGTGTGTGAGAACTGTTGCTCTATATAAAAATACATTCGCCAGTTATAATCAGTGGTGAGATGGCTGTGTGGTCAAGTTCACTACTTTTAGCTGGCAAATATGTTGGTCAAGGTTTGATTCCCCAAACTGACAAAATGTACAATATTTATATATGTGTGTTGGTGTGAATTTGAGTTATTGGTACCAAAATTTTCCTGAGGTTATGAAATGAAAAACATATCCACCCCCAAACCTAGAAGCTAATACCGCACTAAGTGTAATGAGTAGATATTCTAAAGCAAACCTACTTGAAAATAAATTAAATTAAAAAAATAAAAGTTGTGATTTGTAATGGTAAATTTGAGCACACATAATTGAAATAGTTCAAATGTCCAATATTTATGGGGAAAAAAGGTTACTTTGGATTCTCCATGAGTGATGCTAATAAATTCTGATTCAGTGTATTTTGGCGCATCTTCCTGATGATGCTTATTTGATGACTTGTGTAAGAAAACATGAAAAACATGCAGAATAATGACAGAACAATCAAAACTTTCTCTATTGAACAGAACCTCTTAAATTAGAGAATTTAATAGAAATTTTTGGATATTTACATTCTGCCTTGTCCCAATAAACGGATGTGATGTCCGTAATATGTGTTCTGATTTCCTTCAATTTTAGTGTATTTGTTTCAGGACTTCCCTGATTTGTCCCAAATAAGAAGTAATCCCTTTAATCTGGTATCACTAATAAGTGGTTTCCACTGTAGTTACATTTGAGTAACCTCATTTGATGTGTTTGCTTTCAGTGGTCTCCAGTAAACGATGGGTCACACCATCGTTTGATTCGGTTGCCAATACCGATGTTCCTCCTCAAAAGAAAAAAGCAACAAAAAAAGCTTTATTTCGTTCCTCTGAAGCTTCTGCACCCATTGTCTCAATCAACGAGCACCGATCAAAAACGTGGTTAGACAAATACCAACCGAGAAGCGTCGACGACTTGGTCATCCATCCTAAGAAGCTCGCAGAAATTGAACAATGGTTTCGTAATCATTTGGCCAATCAGCATGAGAAATATGTTGCCCTTCTGGGACCCTGTGGCTGTGGCAAAACCACCAGTCTGCGTGTCTTGGCCAAAAAATTCAACTTCGACGTCGTTGAATGGATCACTCCGTTGGATCGTAACTTCAATCCAGATCTGCATGGCGATGACCAAATCTACCAAAGCGCTGCAGAAGTGTTTGAGCAGTTTTTGTCGCGTGCTACTCGCTATCCGAGTCTGTTGAATGTATCCAAGTCCAAAATTGTTCTAGTCAAAGACTTTCCAAACATATTTATGCAGCAACCAGAAATCCTACACAATATCCTGCGAAAGTATCTGTTGCTAAATATCTATCCGGTGGCATTTGTTTGTAATGACGATAGTCAGGCTCGAAGTCTGCTTCCTGAAGCTGTTAAAAAGGAATGCCACATGCGTACCATCAGTTTTAATCCGGTGCACAGCAAAGCGGTAGTAAAGGCTTTGGAGCGTGTTTTGGATTTGGAGCGTAAATTCAATCCCAACGTCATCTTACCCAAAAATGTCGACTTGGAAGCGGTCCACCAGAGTTCGGCCGGTGATTTAAGGTGTGCCATCTTGAAATTGTACTTCAACGTAATGGCCGTTGATGACGGTGGTGGCGGTGAAGTAGGATCGAAAGAAGTGAGTGAAAAGCGGCGGACTGCCGTTGCCACAAAACGAGCCGCATGCACAAGTAGAAGAGCAGCTGAAAGTATTGGCAAAAAAGACAGCGTCCAGGAAGCTGTCGACAAAGACGTGAATACGGACCTTTTTCATCTGCTGGGGCGAGTGATCTACTCCAGCCGCCAGTATCCGGACTCGAATAAACGGCAGGACTACCGCTTCGTGCACAATCCCAACGAGTTGGTGGACACGTGCAGTTGCCAGCCCTACAGTTTCGTCTCGTTCTTGCAGGAAAACTACGTGTCCCGTTTCTCGAGCGTCAAAAGTGTCAGCAAGGCTGCCGATAGTCTGCGTCGCGCTGACGTTCTGCTGGCAAACGGCAACAAGGAGGCGAACACCACGGCGTTGTCAGTCGCCATCCGAGGGCTGATGGTGGCCAATGATTGCCCAGTCAAGTCATTCAGACCGTTCGTGAAGTCGCGCAGCTCCGAGGATATGTTGAGGACGCATTTCGCCGACGAGATTCGCCTCGCATTTCCGCACTTCCGACATTCGGCTCGCGATATCGTCCTCTACACCGTTCCGATGCTGAACGAGTCGTCGTTCTCGTTCGACGATGCGCAAAGAAAAATTGTCAGCAAATTGTCGGCGCCATTTCTGAAGTGACGAACGAGTCGTGTTCGCATCATCGTCTCCGGCGCTTGCGTTTCATGCTGCGTCCATCCCAGCCCTGTGTCCTTCTCGAATATGTTCGCTGTTCAGATTATTTCTCGACGCAGTGGTGAACCACCCATCAAGAATTGCCCCTCTTTTTGAGTGAAAGACCGAACGTTTTAAAAGCTTTTCAGGTCAGTGACTTTTTTCCTTGCCCCTTTCATTATGGTTTTTTTCCGCCTTTATTTTTTTCCTCTTTTTTTCTTTCCTTCTATAATCTTTTTTTTACATTTTCACGTCGAAATTCGAAATTCCGCGATCCGTTCGTCGATGCCGACTATAATTGAAATTATGTTGTGTTTAACTCATTGGCCATTAATCTGTGCTACATGTATAGGAAACGATATTCATTTTTTTTAATATTTCCTGTAATAAAAATGTATAGTATTCCATTCATATTGGTTGAATATTTATTTTTAGCTCACTTTCTGTCTCCCTACGTTCAATGATGACTTGCGATGCGAAAATTTTTTTATGAAGAATCGAATAAATGGTTGACTTTGTTGTTCGTAGGTAAGGTATTGGAATTTTCATTTTGTTTTTGAGTTGGTTCAAATTTTTCGTAATATTTTTTTTTTTTTTTTTTGATAAGACGAATCGATTTAGGTGACAGATGCTTGAGTCCCATTATCGTGAGCGGAAATTTAAACAATGACGTTAAGACTTTAAACTGGGCCATGGTTCAGTAAAATATTATTGATTTTCAAGATTACGGGTAAAAGGAAAACTTTGAAATTTTATGCTCGACTGGTACTATCCGTAGCCAAATACAGTAAAAGCAATATCTTCATTTGTTCTGGGGGAATCAAATAAGTATGCTTGTTCGGAAGATCGGTCGTCAAGCGATTATCAAAAATTTGCATTTTAGCTAAAATAAAAAATCAGTGCTTCAAGTTAGAAAAGTCGAATGCTTGTAAAAGTTTACTTATGTATATGTTTGCGTATTTATGAAAGCTGGTGTAACACTAACATGAGATTTGTTGTTACTTGGGTGGGGGGGGGGAAGATCACCATTGATGCGTAAACTACCGGTACTATCGATAGTCTATCTATAGTCTTTTTCGAAAATGACTATCGATGGTTTTGAGGCTCTGGATTGATCGGGAAATAACATTCTCAATTTGTATTTTTGAGTAAAAACGTTAGTTTTTATTTCAAAATGAAATATGATGTAGTTATTTAAAAACGAATTCCCATATGTTACAGCTAATTATGAACGAACTTACATATGATTTCATTTATTTCATTAAAATCAAAAATTAATGTAAACAAAATCAGTACCAGACGAACCGACGAAATTTTATTATAAAGGATAGCTTCGTTCATTTAGTACTGGATACCCAGGTAAACATGAAAATCTGTGCTAACATTATTGTTCTAAAAGCCATAAATGGGAATTGAATTCAGTCTATAAGTTAACACACAAAGTGGATGGTACTATTGCCACCTAGTGGCGAAATAGTGCCAAGCCATTAAGTACAATTGTGCCATATGCTACATTCTACAATCTATGAATAATCCGTTTCGAATTTTGGATACAGTTGCGTGACTGAGAAGGGGAGTTCGCTATTTTTCTTTTGTGACAGGTTGAGTTGTAGTAGACATCTATCTATAGACATGAATTCAACGATCTGTCGTAGTTTTGGAGTTTTGTTTGTTTTCATTCATTTATTACCAAAATATATATTCTTTCGTTACCGAAATATCTGTTCTTGAAACAAAAGTTACTTTCTTATTTTAGCGATTAGTCTACTCCTCTAGAAATTAAACTTTCATACTTATACCTAGTTATTATTTTAGGAGTCAGGGTCAATGCTACGAGCAAAAATGTGACGATCATATTTGTTGTTAATTAATCTTAGATACCAATTTTAACAAAGTTCAGCTAAATTATTAGGCCTTAGATTTTTTAATTGCTCATTTCAAAATACTAGTTTGAAACCCTACCTCTTTTTGCGCAGTCTGCTGCGAATGTGTTTTTTATTCTTTCCCTCGCCATACTATAGATGTCAGCCTGCTACTATTTTTCCCTCCTGAATTGCAAAACTCCAAATCGAAATTTTAAAGTAAAAGACAGAAGTACGGGAACGAACAATTAAAAACGAAAAAACAAAAACATGGAAGGCATAAAATCAAATACTTGATCCAAAAGGACGGGTTGCGTGACTATTGCCTATAAGTCTGATCATAGCCCAATAGAATTAGACCAAAATGAGGGTAAAACGTGCATTTTTTAGGACACAATGGGAGATTGGCTAAAAATTTTGGAGAATATACCTGAAATACTAAACTAAAAATCTCACCCCCCAAGTTCTTTGCTAAATTTATGGTACTTACCACATTTTCCTTAAAACTGGTTTTTGTATAATAATTAAATACCCCGAGGAGCCAGACCAAAAGTGTTCGAATAGAAATTCATTAACCTATAATTGGAATTGTGATACAGGGTGGTGCAGAAAGGTAGTTATTGTTTCGAAGAAATACCACCAGACATTGCAGCAAAACAATTAAAATTACTGATTACTCAAGGAAGGCTAAACTGATTTTGTTGATTTGGGATTCATTCAAAAGAAAGTAGTCTAAAGGTAGTCTCCCCAAATTATCATTGAGATCGGACCAATACCGGACTAGATCGGAAAAAGTAAACCTAAAATTTAAAATATGGCACCTATCTATGACGAGTGTGTGACACAATTGTGATAAGTTGTTCACAGTGCCCAAATGAATCACTCCAAAGTCACTACTTTGCTAAATTTTTTTCACACCTTATGTGACATATTCATAGCAGGTCACATTTGAGCCACCACCAATATAATATTTGTGTAACAATTCAGGCCAAGGTCGCAAGAAAGTCATATGACTATCACTACTGGCATAAGTAGTGTCACAGATGTGACACCTTTGTGAAAGAAGTGGTTTTTGTGTCACAATATAGTCATTATGGAGGCACAAACATGACACCTATTATAAGTACGTGCCACACTTGTGATAAGTTGCAAACACTGCCCAAGTAAATCACTACAAAGTCCCAACTCTACTAAAGTTTTAGCAAACATATTTGACACACACTTAGCAGGTCACATTTACATACCACCAATATATTATTGTTACAATTCACATCTAGTTTACTAGAAAGTCATATGACTGTCACTACTGGCATAAATAGTAGCACAGATATGAAACCCTTGTGAAGAAAGTGATTTTTGTGTCACAATCTAGTCATTATAGAAGCCTTTTTTGTATCCACCAGTTTTGATGTGTAATTGACACCTAGGAGATCTTTCGCTTTTGCAGGACTAATCCACTAATCAAAGAGCTGAAGTTACTGAAATTTAATAGGATAACCTATCTTACTATCAACTGGTTGTTGACACTTGAGTACATAAATTTAAGTTGCATGAAAAAATAGTCAGTGGAAAACAAAAATTCATTTTATTACAACTAGTCAGTGTTCCTTCAAATGTTTGCCTGGATCATAATTTCAGTACAATGATCTCCACACGATTAAACCTGTACTAGCCACACAGGTGTAATTGGCTGTGTCTGCAACAGTTGCATTTAAAAATGTCAACATGTTTGGTTGGGTTCTAATTATAATGTTGTTTGGGTCAGAGTCTACAAAATTTTCATTTTTAAACCATTTGTAGGAGTATATGTCAGCGAGGAATCCACAACTGCTTCATATTGAAGATTGAATTTCTCACCTGCATGCAATTCCCAATGCTTAGACTTCCCAGTTGACAAATGCTCATGAGTTTGCACTACAACAGTTTAATCAAGATTAAAAAAGAGGATACTTTTTGAGTTTCTACAGACAAATTAAACTTGTAGCAGATAAGTACACATTTTGTTCCCTCAGATTCATAAAACTGCTGGTCAGACACTACACTGGAATGTTATTGCATCATCCAGTATATCTCTCACACTCACACATTCATGTCTGTACTTGTAATATACACCTGTGTTGACACATTACAATTAAAAGAGAGAAGTAATTGTCACTTTAAAAATGTACCTAGTCTTTTATAGAAGCATCTCGAATCTTCTAGGAGAACTATTCAGACCAACAAACATAACTAGTGGAGGAAAAATCATTCATCTCTTTGGTCAATCATGACATCATCCATCTCTCACCACCTTTCTCTACCTAGATCCAAACCATTGTCCCAGGAGTGTTAATTATTTTGAAATTTAAACTTTTTCAGTTTAGAGTCCAAATTTTGATAGACAAGGTTATTTTTTTCTTAACAGTTGAGTGATTCATGGAAGGTTATTTTTTGAGGCACTAAATTAAAGTTTTCAGTTAATTTTTCAATTGATTCATCCATTGCATCCTCTGTAACCTAAAATGGGTTGGCTAGACAGAATTTTTTCTAATTTATTGTGTGATACATCCTCCGATATATTTATGATGTGACTCAGGTACACTTTTTTGGTGGTAGGGTCATTCTTGGTAACCCACTTTGCTTCAATTTTGGTTCTGTGGATTGCTCACAATCCACAAATCCTACCTAGTTTATTCTAGGATTGCTTGAGATTTTGGAATTTTGAATGAGGAGAGAATTTAAATCATTTTTTTGACATTTAGGTACAGTTAAAGGTTAGCTGATCACTCTCAGAGGAAAAAACATATTCAGTGTCTTTTTTTATCACCCTCTTAAAATTAACCTTCTAACTTCCAGTGCTATTAAGCTGGGTTTAAACTAAATGAACATTCTCTGTTTGTTCGATATTTTCCTATATTCACAACGTTACATGACATTTGTGGCTGTTTGCTCAGGTAGCAAATTATATTTGTTCTTATTGGTTTGTTTAATGCTTGTTTACATCAAATAAGCTAAAAAAATGTTATCTTATTCGTTTGGCATAAATGCAGCTTTATGCAAGGGATTCCTTGTAATGGTATCATGCGAGGGCATCCAAGAAAAACTTGCAGTGGCATCTTGAAGTGGGAAACTCTGTTCAATAAATTAGTTGAAGAATTATTGTACTCTATCTTAACTTTGATGTTTCAGCAGTGTGTTCAACATCTTTCAGCCTTTTGTTACTCCTTCAGTTCTCTCAAGATACAAAGATATCACTATTTTTTTGACCTGTTAATTATAACTATTGGGCTGCCTAAGTTCAAAATATCAGATCAAGATGAGTTATATTTAGCCATTTAACTTTTCTCAATGGCTTTGATGCAATTGTTACTCAACTTTTAGTTAAATGGATACTTGATATCACTTAGTGCTGGTTATACCAAGCAGTTAAATCACTGGTGAATAGGGTTTATCTTTATTGTACCATACATCTCATCAGTTAAACCTAGTTTATCTCTCAGTTAAAAGTTTGTACAACTGGGCCTTAATATTATTTTTTACAACTGAAGTTATCTTTGTTTTTCTGGTGTTAATTTATTGAACCAAAATTGATTACGTGAATCTGGTATTACAATTTTATGTGCATCCGATTCTGTTTGATACATTTTGTCTACAGATACTACAATAAAATCGTAGGTCACATTTGGTAGTAAATATTCGATGATTATAAAATCCTGATCAAATTCGGATAGCTCGCAATAGTTAGATTCATTTTCAAACGTAAGAAAATTTCAGTGGAAATGTTTTTAGCAGTTAATCTATAAATATGGTGAATTACATTCAAGTCCTAGATAAGTTTGTAAGATTTTTGATGTTTATTTTTGTTTTTCACTAAAAAATTATATTATTTTGATTTTCTAGATCTTCTTACATGTCGTAGCAAATATATGAAGATGTATCTATTCATGCGTTCTATTTAAAATCTTTCAATTACGTTATAAACAGTGGAGCTGTTTGGTTTACCTTTTGTTACAATTGATTATAAACAAGTTGTTTACATCTTTGCATCCCCTTATGAACAATGCAATGGTTACAAGATATAATAATAAGTCAAATAAACCTGTTGTATTTTAACATTCACACCAAAAGTCAATAGATCAGTTACGTGTGATGTCACTACATGTGTGAAATGTATCAGTAGTTGCAGGTAGACAAATTTGGGTCCAATCAAACTTATTTTATTATCAAAAACCTAATCCACATAGATTTGTTGTATTTGCCACAAAAAGGAACTATGGGTTGCACCATTGACATCAGGTTATGAACAGCCCATTTTATTTTCCATAGTATTTTCTTAGTGTTTGTTGTGGTTGTTTTTCCATGAAAATATCAGAAGTGTTACGTAGGGGTAACACTATCCTGCAACTACTCAAAAGGAGGTGTAAGCTGATGTCAGATTGGTATCTTTGTGTTGACATCAACCTCAATTTTGAGACATCCAAACAAACCAAGTTGGTGTTTGTATCAACCCCAAGTTAACCTTTTCATGGTAAATTAAACAAACCTCATATGATTATAAAAAATTGAAAAAAACTGCAAATTTTTGAAGAACAATGAGTTAGAAAGTTAATTGTGCTATTTAGAGTATCAGAAACTATTAGTATAACAAATAATATATTTTCTCCATGATCCTCACCCTTTAAAAATGTTCTTTCATTTTTCTTACTGTAAGAATTAGATTGGTTAGATTATTACTTTGGACAAAGTTTCAACTGATAACAATGTGATGAAATCAACCGGTGACTGATCTATTCTTTCAGTCATGTCTAACACTAAGGATCTGGTTTTTTGTTAAGCCTATTGGTATTTATTTGTCAGTATAGTTTGTAGTAATTTGTAATTTCAAATTTTTAGTGGGTACAATCACAGACGTATTCACCATGTAACCAAGATAGATAACTTACCCATTTTCAACATCCTACACTTCCCCTTACCTAGACAAAGTAAACAAATTATAATCAGTAGATAGAGGATATAACTGATAAATATTTACATCAGTTTTTATTACAAAATAACACACTAAAATTTATAAAAAAATTCATGTTTTTGTTGTGCAACAATAATTTTTGGCTTTCTGGTTTCAATCTCGAAGAGAATAGAACATCAACATCAAATATGATATCAGAACAGGCATTAATAAACATACAGCATTTGTTTAAAAATAGCCTTTTATCCATAAGAAATTGATAGTACTCAATTTTTCAGTCAACCTTCAGGGGAATTGATGCAACATCACAATACATCATGAGTCATGAGGGTTGCAGCTCAACATAGCAAAAGCAGGCAAGTTACTTATGGAGATTATGTAGTGTTTACATCTGTGGGTGTAACTAACTTGTATTTCAATTTGAAATATGATCCTGCATTCTGATTGTGGCAGTTTTTTTCTACTCAACTTGGCAGCCATGTAATTTTCAATTTTGACAAATCTAAGAAACCATCTGTCATTGTACAAAGCTTGTGGTTTGTATGGCGGTTTTGTGGAAATTTTATGTTTATTTGTCTGCACATCGATAGTCTTCCTGAAATAAATTGTTAACAGTTAAATATAATAATTATAGTTGCATGGTTCATTTCTCCTGATATTTTTTAATAAGTGTAGATTAATCTTTACTGTGAGTGTAAACTCTAATTTTTAGCATCTTGGTTTCAATTTTTAGGACTGATAGACCATCCACACCAAATATGACATCAGAACACGCATTAATAAACATACAGCACTTATTTGAAAATAGCCTTTTCTGCATAAGAAAAGCATTATACACAATTTTTTTGCCAACAGGCTAGGGAATTGACGCAACATTTCAACCCTTCATCAACAGGGTGAATGTTCAATATAGTGAAATTAACAAGTTGGGTATCTAGGTTGTATACATATAGTGTAGATATCTGTGATCTTACTAGAATATTAGACCAAGAGCCAAGATTGTTACACATTAATAACCTTCTCATCTTTTGTTGCACTGAAAGTGAAAAAGTGCCCTCAATCTGCAGCATCCTTAGATAAGATGTTAGTCTGGTTGATGTAGGATGGCTTATAACAAATGGCTGTGGTTTTGCTTAACTAGATGGTTGAAAGTTATGTAATCAGAGCTTCCTTGTTCAACGCTGCAAGTAAGTTGAGATTTCAATGTGGCTCACAGATTGTTGTTCAAATATTACGATAGATTTCAGCTAAGCTATATAGATTTATTTTCTACTCTCCAGTGAAAACCAGAAATATTTGTTATATTACTAAGGTTCTTTAATAGCAGGTATTTACATGATGGTGATAAGAGATGAATCGCCTTTTGTATTATTATATATAATTATATTAATGATAAACTATGTAAATTTCATGAAAAAATGAAAAAAACAAGATGGTGGGTCATTATTGTAATCCTCATGCACACACCTGCTATAAAAGACCCTTAATACTACGCAAAATCTGTTATCAGTCAGAATAACGTCCAAATACTGTTACCAATTTAACCAAATTCTGACTGTTTTTTTCCAATATTGAAAATTTCTGCTGATCATTTGTTGATTTAGCCGCTAGCTGATTTTTTTAGCGCAATTTCTCAATTTTAGTTGATTTTTCAATATTCATTAAAAATCTCGTACTTCTTGCGGTAATTTGAAGGTGAACTTATTTTGGTTGTTTTATCAAAATTATCTGCTTCCATTTTCACCCGCAAAAATGATTTCAAATTTTCCAAAATTCTCTATAAAAAACCTAAAAATTGGCAGTGTTGCCGCTGGTTTAGTTTTTGAGTGTTGCCATTTTAGCCAAATTCCGGATATTTTTAGCAGATTTTGAAATTTTCTACAGATTATTTGCCAATTCAGTCATTAGTCAATTTTTAGCCAATTTTTTTCAGCTAAGCCAATTTTAGCCACTTTTTTAAAACCTTCTAACTGATTTCAAATATCTCTGCTCTACATGAACCACGATGTTTATTTTCCAAAAGTGTCAAATTTTGTAATGGTTGCTATTCATATTAATATTCAAAGTTTTTCAACGATATTTGTGGGTATATTTTTGTGTGACGAAGAAAATATATAATGATGAGTCAAGTTTGCCTAGCGTTTTTATTTTATGTTACAAGAATAAATAAGTTAAGTACGTCATAAAAAATTATTTTTCTACTTTTTAAAGTGCTAAGTTAAATAAAAGCGTATCCTTGAAATTTTTTTTAATTTATTTTATTATTGGTTTGTCTGTGATTTGAGATCTCTAATATTAAAATCCTCTGATGCTGACCAATACTGTTCCCTTTCTGTTTGGTAAGAACAAACCTTCGAGTATATATATATGATGGGGATGATACAAAGCCAGTTTTTTATAGGGTTAGGTGTCTATTGGTTTTCATGGCACAAAAACACAAGGAGATAAATAAAACAAAAAATTTTCACTAACTTGTTTTATTGTGTGTGTCCATCTTGAACTTCAGATTCGAACAACTAACAAAATTATCTGAATTTACATTTTGTGACAGAAGTGCTGCATTTAGTGTAAACAGTGCAGCCAAAATAAAAAGACAAAAAACATCATACAACATGATTAGATGAGCAGGTTTGCAACGTAAGAGTATACAAAATTAACATCTAGCCGATAGACAGTGTTGATGTTAAAACTTCCATCACATGAACTCACGCATATATTTTAATCGCATCTTATCTTTCCTTCTTTCTTTGTACTACACTCATTCATTCTGTCTTCTTATTGCCTTTTATCTAACCATTTTTAGTATGTACTTTTTCTTACAATACCTATTCAATTCTGTTCTTAATTTTTACTCATTGAGTTAGTTTGTATGTTTCATTCCTTTACTTGATGTCTTAAAAAAAATTTTGTCGTGTTGAAGTACAATTTGTTTAATTTTGTTTTCAGTTTTATTTATTTTAATTAATTCAAAATAGTCTGCCTACAGGCAACGCTGACTATAACCACATTTTTTAAGCCATGTGCATTTGTTTACATGCATTGACATTCGAAATACCCCATTGATAATCATAACTATTTAATTTTACTTCATATTTCTTACTGAGAATGAATTAAAAAAATTTTAATGGATTTTCTCAAAAAGTAAATATAATATTTAATAAATTACTATATGGAGGGCTAATCTATTTTCTTTTATAATATTTTTTGTATGAATATTTCAACCTCTGTACATAATACAATTCATCATATGCTTTTAGTGAGTTGCCAAAGAATTCATCAATGAATCCCTTCCATTCATTTACAAATTCATGTTAATTATACACTTTTCTTCAACTGTATTCATTCGCTGATGAGGTGAATCGAAGAGAATTTCAAAGACAAATTACAAGAATCCTCTTTGATTCATTAAAGAATTTGGAGTAATTTACCTTCATGAATTCGTCTCTTCGATTTGTTTGCGTTTAATGGCATTAATTTGTTGACGAATCAAAGGGAATTCATCGACGAATTAAGGCCATTAAATACACCCAAATTGCCTTTGATCAGTGTGTGTTTATAGACATTAATTCGTTGACAAATTAAATAGAATTTGTCGTTGAATTCTGTTCGATTTGTTTGCATTTATCAGCATAAATTTGTCGACAAATTAAAAGGAATTTGTCAACAAATTCCTTTCAATTCGTGTGCATTCAACAACTGATTTGTTGATGTATTCCCTTCGATTTATCGACAAATTAATGTTCTTAAACACAAATGAATCAAAGGGAATTTATATGCATTTAATAGCACTAATTTATGTGCATTTAACGCTCTTAATTTGTCGACGAATTAATGCCATTAAAATTACTCAAGTTTCAGCTCTTTTTTGACTGGTTGCTTCTCAAAGATGGTGATGAGTTTGAAAATTGTTTATGACGCTCAATTTTTTATGAATTTCAAGATGTAGATTCCATCTGAAAAAAAGGTATTCACCATTCAACAATGGTTCAAAAATCTTTTGATTGGTAAAAAGTCGACATCGTACTCACCAACGTCTTCACGCTGATGTGTTCACCAATGTTGGGTAATAGTTTTTCTTCACCAACTTGGAAATCCATGTACATAATTTTGTGGGAGAATGTAGGGAATTCTTTGCTGAAGAAAACACCAACTGCCAGTTACAACCTATAAAGAAGAACTTTTTGAATAAGTATCAATGCCAATTGCACAATGAGATATACCCTTATGTCTTATTTCTTTCTAACTGATACACAAACCCTTGAATTATGATTCACAGGTGGCGATACTATTCATTGAAGACTAAACACTGATTATCTTCCAAGAGACTTAATGAACATGTGCCAAAATATAACTTGTTGAATAAAGTTGAATGCATACAACAAATAATAAGCTTTACCAATATAAGTGTTATCATATAACTTTTCAAAGAGCATATGCAACAAACATCATTGTGACTGATTATGCAAGTGGATTCTGAACCTTAGTTTCAGTGAATGACAAGTCCATTAGCTCTATTTGAATCGTCACAGTGCCAATGAATCTCATATAACTTAAATTCGACATACCGGATTAATAAGTAGTAACAGGAATACATATCACTCCACACAAAAATAACCTAACTTGAAAGTTTTTAAGGACTTTAAAAATAAATATGACGTATTTTCACGAATCAATATAGCAGGACAGATACAAGATCAGATGGAAGCTATAAATTAAATTACAATTGAAAAAAGAAATTTATTAATAATTTTCAATTAACCAAAGCTTTGCCGCCATAATGGTTAAATAGAAACACGTAAATACAATTTGATCTTTATTCACCATGAGCCTATTCACAACTTAGTGTCATGTTGTAAATTATAATGAATAACAATTAACAATACATTAGTGTTGTTAAAAATATCGATACGTATCGATATTTTTCCAGGAATATCGATATTTTGCATATCGATATCGATATTTTTTCCAAAAATATCGATATTCTATAATGCCAATTTTTAATTATTTTTTCTCTGGTTGTGGTTGTGGTATTGACAAAATTACGAGTGAATGAGTGATAACTGAAACTGATGACAGATGATATTTATGATATTTATGAATTATGAAATTATGAATTAAGAATAACTTGATCTTGAATCCAGTCCAAAATGAGGAGATTTCTCAAACATAGTTCACATATATATAATATATATCTACAACTACATCAACAATGTCAAGTAAATACCCTGATTTACTTTGCTTCCATTATTCTTTTCCTCAAATTCAAATTTACATTTTATTTTCGTAGTTTTAAATGACAATAATTCAGATGAGCCATCTGCAAAAATGTTTTATCAAATTTTATAAAATATCGATATTGTATCGATATTATCGATATTTTCCCACAAATATCGATATTGTACCGATACAAAAAAATATCGATATTTGACAACACTACAATACATGACGAGGTACATATATATCTACTATGCAAAAGTAAACAATATCTGTGGTATTTACCTTTGACTATATAGCTTATGGACTGCTAGAACTGATAAGAAATACATGGGGTTAAATGGAAGACCGCTGAAGCCACTGTTAACAGGCGTTCTTTTTACGAAAAACGACCTTTGGTGATAAGTGATAGTGATTCCAAATTTCCAATTCTGGCTAGAAAAAAATTAATTTTTATATTTCGTTAATTTAGTAATTAAAATTATATTTGAAAATAATTAATTTTATTATTATTCTACTTTGCCATTGACACATGATAAAATGGCATTATTTGTAAGTTTATAGAATAATTAATGACATAAATATGTAATACTTTACTAGAACTTCATTCCACTGATACTTTAAGTGCATCAAAACTTGACTTAACAGAAGAGATGAGTATACATCCACTATCTAATGGTCTAGAAGCATCTAATGGCAATTTGCAATCTCTTAATGATTTTGAAGAAGCTTGTAATAAATTGGATTTTGTAGGTGTAATTGGTGCATCCTCATAAACTATTATATAGTTAACTGTATAGTATAGTATTAAGATAAGAATAAGGAAATTATTAATATTTTCCTTATTCTACCTGTATATAAGTACATAATTCTTTGATTAGTTTTCCATCGACAGTAATAACATTTAATCCCATTTGCATAAAACGTTCTGTATAAAAAAAAAGTAAGAATTATGGAACGAAATAATTAGGTCTAAATATAAAATTCATGATATTCTACCTAATACAAATTCAGTTTTCACACAAAGTACCTTTTTCGAAAAGTAACGCCTGCAGTGTTCGGCTTCAAGATTTTATCAGTTCTAGCAGTCCATAAGCTATATAGTCAAAGGTATTTACTGTCAAGTAAATAACACTTCGTATGAACATTGGTATTGTTTATAGGAATCGTCTCAAAGCCCAACAGTATATTCAAAGTTGTAAAAGAAGGAAATAATGACGTTTCTCTACGTCTTATCATCCTAGATGAAGGTGAAAACTGTCGTTGACATAAGGTAATGCATCGTATCCCTGATACTATTCAATTACATCGAGACACCCTGTGTGATTACATGATCTACCAGTAAAACAAAAATTGGCCACGTAAGTTTTGAATTTATTATTGATTTGTTTGTTGTTTGATAAAAAAAAGTTGAGTGTTATGTGGGAGACTTGAAAGTTTTCGTTTTTACTGGTAACATTTGAAGGTACCTTGATCCTGATTGTATTGGATATGTTCAAACTGTGATTGTAACAAACAAGAGTTGAGAATTGAATTAAATAAGTGATTAATATCTTAGTTTCGTAAAGGCGAAACTTCTATACGTATCAGTTTTCATTGTCTTTCAATCAAGATTTTATTTCTATTCTTAGTATCTCAATAAGATATTAAATTTGAGTATTTCCATTTTCCAGCGAATTACGCGTGCCGGTATTTTTAAAATTTTGTTGTCTTTATTCCTCGGAAAGATTAAATAGATATTTATTGTTTTTCCTTTAAAAAATCAGCAATCTACCCATTATTTGGTTTTTCTTATTACCTATTATTATTGCTAGAGCCTTTGTTACAGAGAGAAAATAATAATTTATTTAAACAGACGTATTTATAATTGGATTTTTGATTTGTAGGTAGCTTAATCATTTTTTCCTTTTCATAATAATATGAAAGCTTTAACACCCTTCCCTCTATAAAAACTTACTCCTATTGAACTAGTTTTCTTCCGTTTGAATTGAACAATCGAATAACATTCTGATTTCTAATGATCATTCTCCTTCACATTCATCAATTTTCGTGTATTTAACCAATTTAAAAAAAATTAGGAGGTTATATCAATTCGATCCATTAATATGTTGTTTTTTGTTATGTTTGTTCCAAAATAACTTCTCAACCTGAACACCAATTTTAATGAATTTTTTTTAAATGATAGAGAACGATCTCATGATGATCCCATTACATTTTTTTAGAATCGATGAGGCAGTTTCTGTCATATCTTTTAATAAAAAACTGTTAAGTTTTAAAGTAATGTGGCTCCTAAAGCTGGAACAAAAAATCATTAAATAAAATTTTTATCAAAAAATCTAACCAACTTCAAAAAACAAAAAAATGAATAAAAATGCTTCAAAAATTAATTCAACCAAAAAAATCGTGACTGAATTATATTAGATGAACGTTGCTTTGGGGGAGACTTAATAATAACTACCTACTTTGATTATTATCGGTGAAGAATAGAAAATTATATCTTTATTGTCACGAATCACAACGAAAAATTCGGATACATTTCAATTGATTAATTTCAAAAAAATAAACCAAAGAAAAATTCTTAAGGCAGCAGCAGCTCCGTTTGAAAATGTATGTTTTTAAAAAGTATAAAATTAGTTGCTAAAAAGGCGGAAAATACCTATATTGTAATTGACAATTTGACTAAAATTTGCATCTGTTGACCTAAAATTATACAGTTTAAAACCATTGGATACCTATTTCAAAATTGAAATAAAAATGGATTTTTTGGAAGTCCCTTCAGGCCGATTCACATCAAAATTGGTAGCTTTTGCAATAAATTAAATTGAATATTTTTTAGCAAATTTTGTAATTATTGGTTGAAAATTAAGCACTTCATAGTCAAAATAAAAAAGAATAATAGCAGTACTGGAAGTACCATCCTGTTAATTCGTACCAAAATCAATAGGTCAACTTCTCGCCTGTGTAGTTGTTCTAATTTTCGTTTTAAATTTCATGAATATTAGACAAAAATTGTTGCAACGTGTACCATGGGGTGTTCACTCTGCACTTATTTTCATTTTCCATTTTTAGTGCAACCAACCACCTCATCAATAGTGAGCGCTGCATGGATATAGATAAATAAATATACTTGGTCGCATATCTTTATAATTATGTGAAATATATGTAAATAATATATATATCTATGAAAAGAATTCATATACCTGTTTTACTTATTTCTACTTCATTAAATTCAGTGCCCCAGTGGTAAAGTAGTGGCTGTGTTGGAAGACTTAAGACCGTGTATTCGAAAGACAAGTGATCTAATCCCCAAAAAAATGAAAATTTTTTTTAATAATTAAGATAAAACTATCACTGGAATCCTTCTTGTGATGGTTGGTATCCCTATCCAAACCCAGTCAGCTAATAAAACAGTTAATGAAAAAAAATTACAAGTTACCCATCTATATTCAATGTGTATTATTTATTTATCTATGACATGTACCGTGGTAATGAGAAATTGGCTCATAGATATCTAGACTGACAATGTTACTGAAATTACAGTATAGAGGTATTTGGTTATGAAAAATTAATCAATTTTGAGAAAATTTTCTAAAACAGATAATTATATGAGCATCTCAATCTATCCATCAGCAGCAAGTGATAACAACAAACATTAAAAAATTGATGAACCCTAAAAGTAACAAATTAGAACATTTTTTTATCAAATTTTGCTTGGCCTAAACTGCGTATGATTATTATGATTTATGACTAATGAAGAATGAATTAAATATTGCGATCTTATTTCTGGAGATATGCAAATACAATAATACTGAAGACTTAGTATTGCTGTAATTCTCCAGCTTAATTAAATTAACAAAATTTTCTCCTTTTCCACATCTGAGCAAAGCTCGGTGAACCAGTACTTCGTTTGATTGAACTACGCCAACACGTACACCAATCTACATTAAGAAGGTGATTCTACAAATGTAGATATATTTTTAACTTTATATCAAGTTTTACTTGAATATTTGTGGAATAGTTACCCCATGGACCAAAAAGTGTGTTCATCCTACGTAATGTAGGGACTGGCCACACAACCTACCAGCGAGTGAACAAATAAACCCGTCACTACTGGTGGGAAGTTGCCATACTATAATTATATGAATTTGAGTTGGTAGTACCAAAATTTTTCTGAGTTATGAAATGAAAAACGTACATATTCCTGTCTGTAAATTGTTTTATGATGCCAATATTAATTAATAGATTTTCATAGAAAACCTACTTAATTACATTTTTAGCAATTTTATTTTAAATTATTGCAAGATTTATAATTATGGTACCATTTTGGCGGTACCTATAACTTTTTGAGCATTACAATGTATTGGATTAAATTTTTTCTGCTTAACTTGTTGTGAAAAATGTACGAAGCAGGTGTAAATTGCAGTTCATGATAAAATAAATCAGAAGTCAAAACGTAGTAAACATGCTGTCAACTTAATTTTTTTTAAGTAGAAACCCAATAAAACTAAATGAATAATGACAAAAGTGGAAATTTTTGTTTTTATAATTATTGTTCTCTATTTGCAGATTGTAATTACACCACTGACAACGATTCGTGCACAAATCAATTTGAATGGCTATCTGAAAGTGAGATTATATTTTTTTTGTGTAAATCTTACTATAATTATTTTAAAATTGGTATTTTTCCAGTGTAAAAATCTAAAATCACTTTTGTGGAAATAATATGTGGGCGTGTGTGGTATGCAAACCCGGTATGCTAAATCCTCACCGATATATATCAATTCCTTCCAAACCCATTCTACTAAACTGGCGAGATGGTAGACTGCCAACTACATCAGACAGCCACCTAAATCCCTATAAGCCCACACAGCTACCCAGGCAATCGCATTTTTCCCGTTTTATACTATGTAAATTAATTTTTTTTAAATACCAAAGTGGCCATGCACCCAAGGTGGTGCTCAAATATACATTAGGTCTTACTTTACCGAGGTTTTTCCGAGGTCAGGCCATGCTAAGGAAAAAAAGTTCAACCATCATGTAAAAACACATCGTCTAATAATGAAAAGGTAAAAACATGAAAAAAATCACAGTGAAAAAAAATATTATGATTTTATCTATCGAGTGGCAAACACTGGTTGATTGACCAGGCTATAAAAAGATTTTACATTAGATGTGAATTACAGCTAGTCGATCAAAAAAAGAAGAAGGGGATATGTACCGGGGTACAAATAATTATATTTATTGTATTAGACCAACGAGGTGGTTTTGTGGAAGAAAAAAATAGAAACACATTTAAATATGGAGGGAGAAAGTTCATTCGTCGTGAACAAACCTAGGCTAATACAGTTAACCTAACCTAGGCACTCACTGTGAATTTTATTATCAATTGGAAATTTATTTTAATTTTGGTGTTTTAATATTATTACGTATTTTATTTTTATAGTAAATCGTGCGTCCGAGGGCGTGGAAAAATTACTAGGGGTAATTTTATTTAGATGATTTATTATTATTATTTTCTTCAGGCCATATCCGTCATACTCCCCCCAAACCATGTCATACTCTGTTAGGAGTGACAAGGGTTAAATGAAACAGACAAAAAGAAGGTCAAACAAACAGATTTTACATTAAATTATTTTAAATTTTTAAATTTCAAGATTTAATATTTTAATTTTCTATTATTATTTTTTAAACGGCCGTCACCACTGGGTGGAAATGAAAAGACAGAAAGGGAGTAATAAACATGGTACTTCATGCAGATTAAATATTGAAGGACATAGCCAAAGAGAAAAAGATATTTGTCCTGAGTGGGTCACCAAAAAAACTTCGTCAATATAAGTATTTACCTATAAAAAAAAGAAAATTAATGACAAAATACATTGAGTGCCACTTCTGTTGGAAAACTCAAAATGGTTATCTTAGTTTATCCCTCATGAGTAGTATAATTTTGTTCATTATCGTGTTATTCAATTGTACCAACCTCTTTTTTTTTGTCGCCAACTAATTTTTTTCAGTGTTACCAACTAATTTTTTTTAAGTGTTATAAACTTTATTTTTATTACCAAATATTTTTTGTCAGTAGTACCAACCTTTTTTTTCTTTCCAGTTGTACCAACCCATGTTTTATTTATCTGAGGTACCAATCAAATTTTTCTTCCACCATTAGTACCAATCCAATTTTTCTTCTTCTGGTGATACCTACCATGTTTTATGAACCCCACATCCTTTAACCCTCCAGCCACAAAAACTCTTTAATATTATTCAGTGGTGCCAACTGGTATGTACAATTGATATAATCATTTCACTACTTATATTCCTTACTGTCTTTCACTTCTATTATATTTACTTTTTGAAATTGTTATAAAATGTAGAATGGTTCCATCCCTCCGCCTCTTTATCAATTTCCTTAACTATTCTTGTAATGTCAGAGCTAATTTCATTTGAAATTTTTACTAAATATGGAATAGTCTCATCTCCCTTATCCCCTTCTTTCTACTTTTTGAAATTTAGGATTTTCTGAGGTTGAAGCCACCTTTGGAAATTTTTACTAAGTATAGAATGGTTCCATTTCCCTTTACTCCTCTCCTGAATTGTTCATATAACATTGGAGTTAATTTCTTTAGAAATTTTTACCAAGTGCAGAATGGTCTCATTCCCCAAGCCCCTCACTAATGTGATGTCAAAGCTGCTTTTAAAATTTTTACCAGTCTGTAAGAATTATGTTTCAGCACCCTCTATCAGATACCAAATTTTATTTTATTTATTTAATTTTTTAATTTTCAATAAATTTTCCACTGCTAGTGGGATTTGAACCATCTACATCCAGGTGACAAAACCACAATGTAGACAACTGAGCTATGATGGAGATAAAAAGATTGATAGGAAAAAAGTTCATTATAAATTGAAAGTGTTCCAAGTTTTCTTCACTGTTAACCATACAAGACGATAGATTGAATTAAAATTGCAAAGTAGTTGGCTCTAAGAAAATTAATTTTACACGTTACCAAATAGTTTTTTCATTGAATTAATGAAGTACAGTAATGAAGGCTATACCTAATTAATAAAAGTGGTTTTGTTCTTGTTTAGTGGAGAGTTTTTTTAACACACTGTTAACCTATTTAAATTGTTATTGGAAGAAGTTTATTTGACTTGCATTCCATGTAAATTTGTTTCATTACTTTTTCTTGTTTTAAATATCAAAGTATGAAATAAAATTTGTATGTTCTTGATAGTTATTATGTCTATCCAAAAATATTGAAAGCATTATTTTTGTCACAGAGATGCAATAGACTAAGTGTAGAAAACAAATTTTAGGATAAATAAATACATATATGATACATTTCATTGAGAAAGAATTTTTCCCTCAAGGCTATAATAGTATATGCATCGCCATTGAGAGATCAATTAGCATAAATGTTACTTATTAAGTTCTTCTTTTTTGTGGTTAGATGGAGATTATTAGATTATATTAATATTAATAGAAGGAAGAAGAGAAAACAAAAGAGGTAATATTATTTGGGATAGAAGAAGGTGAATTATTAAAAATTTGTTGGTAACCCGGAAAAAAAATGGGTTGGTAACACTGCCAAAATATTAGTTGGCAATAAAAAAAGAGGTTGTTACTACTGAATAACACGATAATGAACAAAATTATATTACTCTCATGTTACAAAATAGAACAACGTTACATTATACATGAGGGATGAGACAAAAACTGAGAAAAGACATAATTGGGTGAGCAGACAGAACTGACTTAGAATACAAAACAGGCTCCTCAATGCTTCAAGGGAAGTGCCCAATTTGGGGAGGTGATGAATCTATCTCTACATATTAGCAGGGAATCCCTTCACCATTGATGAAAGTAGTCCCCCTATCCTGCCCTAGTATGATATGCACATCAACACTGTGCCTAATCTCAAAATTGTGACCAAAGTTGACGGAGTTACAATGGCTTGAAACTGTATTAGCTTCAATGCTGGCTATCTGCCCCAAGGGGAGGCGGATATTGAGGAGAACCCAGGTGTCAAACAAAAATGATTTATTACCCCCCTTCCACTATGAGAAAAGAAATTCCCATTTTGGGGACAGCTATAGTCTTTTAACCAAACTGCTGGGCACAAATGGAGCATCCCCACAACTGGAATAAACACATTTGGGATCGTAGTATATACACCTAGTGTCAGCATCCAATTCAACCCTATCAAAGAACATTACAGTGCCAATGGAGGGGTCTGCCAGTACCATAGGATGTGGACCAGGAAGTTGTATGTCAAAGGGTCTGTATGGCTCTAAAGTTTCATTGCAAATGTTGTCATCTTAGATGGGAAGATTCCCACCATAGTCAACAAGGGTATTTCCTCCAAAGGCCTCCAGACAAGGTACACTATTGTATGGAAGAGGGGCTTTGTCATCTGCAAAAAGTCTATTTTCAAAGGGGATTCTCCATAGGGGAATTATTGGTTGAAAACCCACAGTATCCCTGCTATTTTGGTTTTGCATTTGTGGACCATTTCCATTTGCAAAACTCTCACAGTCTGATCGTGGTCTTCTGTTGGAACTTGTTGCCTGGGAGTGGGCACAGCAAGCATGTTAATAAGGGGTTTGATGCTGCTGTGTTTGTGGATTTTGATGAGGGGTTGTAGACAACGAGTGTTCACATGTTGAGTAACTAGAGTTACCGGATATATCACAATTTCTATGAGAGGCTGTCATTGACATACAGCACTGAGAGGCCTGGGAAGAATGAGGAGAGGAGGAAGGATATGGGGCAACAACAACAGAGGTAAAGGGGGAGATCCAGTGAGTCGTCTCCAAAGAGGATTTTTTCAGAATCAAAAAAGTTGGTAAGGCCACAAGGCCCAGATAAAAAGGATCTGATAAGGGGGGCAAGCTTCCATGGAAGAGGGAGGCTTGTTTAACTATCATTAACATAAGTCTGAATACATGATGCTGGAAGAATACTAGTTAACACACGTATATCTGCAATCAACGCATCGTGAACCACTGGAGCAGCCACAAGAACCAATTGTGACTTACGTGCATTTGCGTTGGGGGTTGAATGGACCTTACCAGGGCCTTTCTTAAATGAGACCCTAGACACAACACCGCTACCCTTAGATGCTCTCTCGTAGCCTTGAGTGGTAAGCCTCTTCGTGGTGTAGTGATTCGAATTTCTATTGAACGCTCGAATTTGGTATCAAGTTGATGGCTAATAATTCGTTAATAAAATTAAATAATTATAATTTGTTGATGAGTTATAGTATTTATGATACAGTAGGTTCAGTTCATTGTACGCCAGTTAGAAACCTTATTCAGTGTCACGGAACTTGTTCGCATCATCTGAAATCATGTTCATTCGAGATTCTTGGCTGAAAATTGTCAACTTTATTTCATTCTGGTACATGAGATACTTGCTGGTAACCGAGTTATACATTGTTGAACCATGGGAAAGAGCAGTTATGCGTATCCTTTTTTCACCATCTCTATAAACATTTAATTAACGTCCTGTCAGCAATTAGCCTTATTGCAAACTTTGTATTTTTCTTAACCATGATGATTTAGATGTTTTAATGGTGATATTTTTTCTTATTCTTTCATACTTTAACACGTTAGTGGCCTATTACTTGCCTGCTACATTATCATTCGTCAGTCGAGCTGTATCCTAAAAATATTTTTCACTGGAAGGACCTCAACTTATTCCAAATTTATCGGTTTGTTTTGAGTGATTCTGTCATGTAACTTTCATTAATGTATTTTTGGGTCATCAATAATTTTTTTCTTTCTCTTTTATTGTGTTTCTTCTTGGTTTCTGTATTTTTTTTAGTACGACGTTATTGTGCAATACATGACCATTGATAATTATCAAATTGTATCATTTCTTCATTAACATATTGCCGGAAGTTGCCCTGTTATTCAGATTTATGCTAATTAATGCACGTCATTCTAGAAGTGTCGCTATTCTCAGGTCACATTATATTAGAATCCAATGCTTTCGTCTGTCGATTTATTTAAAACAAAACTTCATTTTTGTTCATGAAGACCAGAGAAAACGCATCCTGTAATCTGCTGGCTTTAGTTTCAGCATTATAAACAAATTATTGCTACAACTTATTATTAATTCATTTTCGTATAAAATATAAATTTCATAAATAATCGAAATAGGTACTCGAAAACTTGTTTTTTTTTTTTCTAATCGCCTTTATTTAGCTTGTAGACTGGGGATGTCGGTATGCCCTTGCCACTCACTAGTTGCTGGGTCAAGTAAATGGTTGTGATAATATTTTTGAAAAACAATTTTTTTTGTTGTTAATATATATTAATATTTTTATCCATATATTTGATAGGCAATTTTCGAAAAATGCTACGAAAAAATTCTGAAACAAAGTGGACTATGAGACTATGTTCGACCTTTCAAAAAGTTTTTAATGCTATACTTTTTTAACATGCCAAACACAGCTAATTTTTTTTTTTTTTTCATTACATTTCTGAGTAAGTAACTAATTCTTCGTTATCTTTTTTGGGATTATAATTATGACATTAATTACAATTCAATAATTGAACTCGGAATGAACAACTTAAAATAATTTTAAATCAGAAAAAGTGTTGCAGAAGACAATTAATATTTTCATACAATATCAAAAGGAGCATTTTTTGAATTTCATAAATTACCATAATCCGTAAAATCCTATACTACATAAGTATAATATTTCTTCCCAGATTCAAACTTTCTCAATTTGTGACGGAAGTATAACCAAGCCTAAGAACAGATGATTTTAAGAGGATTGAGCTTTGAGCATAGATGCTGCATAGGCTTTTTGAAAATAACAGTATGCATGTTCGAAAATACTTATTCAGCAAAATAATCTACCTTTTCAATCATCGTTACCGGAGTAATTCTGAAAAAAAGGGCCTCACCCTGTAGTATGTTGAGTACCATGCAACGGTTTTCCAAAACTTTTTTTGTATCATCTCAATCTATTCCGAGAATTATTAAACATGCCCCCTCCCCCAATTATTTTAAATTAATTGAATATGCTAAAAGTTTTCAGTGATTGGTCACTGCTCATGTTTTTAAATACCTTGTTCTGAAAATTAATGTGAATTTGGCATTTAAATAGAAAAACAAACAGCATGATAGCTTCTTCGGAAAGGGTTAAAGTTTAATACTGATGATAGTGACCAACAGTATACCATGTGACCTCTAGGAAAGTTGAAAGTTCAGTTATTGAAATAATGTTTCTTCGCTGTGGCAGTTTTTCATTAGTGTCCCTCAGCTCCCTGATTTTATATTTGTGCCCCAAAATGGCTTCACTGCTTTAGTTCTGTGTGTAGATTGACCATACACAGAGGAAATCTTGAATCTGTGTGAAGTTAGCAAGGTTTTAAATACAAATTTGTGGATATTGCTGTGTTTACAATTCTTAAATTTGTCGCCATGGCCTTATCCGTTCTTTTCGGGGTGATCAATTTTCACCTGAAGCAAGAGAAAGAAACGCATACATACTAGTACTTATTCATTCATCAAAATGGCCAAAATTTCTGAAAAATATTTTGCTCCATCAAATTTAAATTTACAATGGTTTTTTCTTGGGTGTAGCTTGCTTCTTTTCTTCTTTGTGGTTACTCGTAGTGGCATCTAATGTGCTGCATGTGTTACATAGGGAATTTTTGCAACACATAATTTTAACAAAATGATGGAAACCAAAAAATAGCAATATTTTTAATTTTTATATTCAAACATTTCTCTTTTAGTCGAGGGACCTTAGCACAAAATAAACATTTAATTACAAAATTGGATAGAATTTTTTTCTCATTAATGGGTAGGGTTCGACCTCTTCTACAACATATTGAAAGTCTTGGGCCACCTCGCTTGTCACTTTCAGCATTGAGAACAATATGCCCCAAAAATTTGTTTTTGGCATTTTTGTCTATAAATAATAGTTTTTACATGATATTACTTGATTCACATAATGTTCGAATAAATTTTCTATTGAAAAATTCACATACATTCTATCTGTAAAATGCGCCTTACTCCCACAAAATGACCCCAAACAACATAATTTTTAAGGTATTGAATAAGTAAATTTTATTCACTTTATTTCCATTAACTGAGTTTCTGAAATTTATGGTAATGTTGGTTATTTTTTGTTTCAGTTTCCATCATTTTGGTTTCCGTTTGTATTACATTTCCTGATTTTAACAAAATTTTTTTTCAATTTGTTTCCGTTTCAGGTTCCTTTTCAATTAAAAAAACTTTTCCTATGTTCAAAATTTTCTTAATCCTGTTTTAATATCGTTGTATCAATATTTTTTTGATATTTTCTTAGAAACATCCGTTTTTTCTATCGTGAAATAAGCTTCAGTCATTTTATTTCACATCATTTAACAAGTTGTTACAACTGCAAAAATTTTAAGGTTTTCAGTTCAGCTAATGTGTAAACAGTCATCAGTTCATCATCATTCATCATTATCATCATCATTATCATTATGATTCATACACGAACATTTCCCTTCACCGACTCACACCCCCAATTCCTATAGAAATAGAACTGGTTTCAGGAGCAATAGAAATAAAAATTCCTATTTTTTAAAAGCTAATGATATGATAGTACATAGTAAACTATAAAAACAGTATTCAGTTACATTCAGTATGATGCACATTTGCTCGGGATTTTTCGTATGTCATGTGTACAATATTCATTAATAAAACTCCATACATTCAAATAGTAAAATGAGTTCTTTTTCCAGTAAAAAGGTTCTCGCTCAACAAAGTAAGTAAAATCAAGCTATAAAAATACGGTCCTTCCGAACTGTTGAGCTAACTCATGGCCGCAATTCCCAATCTTTCAGTATTTCCCAAAAAATATAAATATTTTTTCAAATTTCTTCTCGTAGCATAAAAATTAATCGGGTGGAAAATGGAAATGGTAACGTTTCATCTTTCAGTTTCCATTAATTTTCTGTTATTGGTCTCAAAACTAATTGGTTAATAGATCAGTCTTGGGTTGTCAATACGTGGTTATCAGTTGAAAATGGGTCCAAACAAACAATTTGACCTAACTAATTTGTACAGTAAGAAAAGTGAAAGAACGTTTTTAAAAAATGAGAATCATGGAAAAATTATATTTTTTGTTATACCAATAGTTTATATACTCTAAATAGTACAATTAACTTTCTACCTCATTGTTCTTCAAAAATTTTCAATTTCTTTACTTTTTCATAATCATATGGGAATTTACATAGGTTTGTGATTATAATATAAGTTTTTTTGGACCCAAAATCATCTACTTGCCACTATTGATACATCTCACGCACATTGTTCGCACCTGACTGATCTATTATTTCCAATTTGGTTTTCATTTCAAAATTTTGGTGTTTGTTTCCAAACAATTAGTCTTCCATTTCCATTTCTCAAGCTTTGAATATTTCACAATCCGACTGGTTGTGACATCACACATGATTGGACCAGAAATCCTTACACCACAGATGTATACGCTATATTATCTAGATGAATAACTTGCCTGCTCTTGCTACATTAAGCTTCACCCCTAAGGGCATGTTGTGATGTGTTGATTCCTTTGCTGGGTGGTAAGTAAAATGATTATCTTATGCATTTCAAAAGGCCGTTTTCAAATAGGTGTTGTATATTTATTAATGCTGTTTTGATGTCATATTTTTTATAGATGTTCCATTTCATTACTAGGATGCCAAAAATTATTGTTACAGCGCAAAAAAATCAATCTTGTAAATTTTAATGAGGTATTTTGTATTCAAAAATTATACAAGTCTTTATCAGTTCATGTATGTTAAGTGCCTGCCAGCTTTTGTCTTTGACTATAGATAACTGTATGGACTGAGCATAGTGATAAATACATGAAGGAAAGATATAAAAATAAGTATGATTGGGGGAAGGTTCTCTACCTCTTATTAAACTAGAATAATTTGCCACCTAATTAAGGTAAAATAATGAATGAAAGGTTAAAATACTCAGGATGTTACATCTGATCAAATGATTCCTCTTTTACTTCAGTTGGTCAACTTAGACCGAAGTTATAGGAAAATATGAAAAGAAAGAACACTTTCTAAGTAACAACAAATTTTTAACATAAACTTATTTATTTTTCACTTTGCAATATACTTTCATTCTTTCACTTCATTATGAATTTCCTTGAGAGTTTATTTTTAATGTATTGTGAATCTGTGAGGTCAGTAAACCCATGTACCTTTCATTAACATTGGTGAGATAGGGCTTCTAGGTATCCGGTACTAAATGATTGAAGGTATAACTATGGTCAAGAAATGTTGTTTGTTAACCTTTTGTAAGACTTATACGTATTCTGAGAGAAAAGAAATCAACTTGAACTATTCTCAAAAAGTCTTTTTTTTTGTATATTCACCAGTTTTGATGTGTAATTGACACTTAGAAGATCTTTTGCTATTGCAGGACTAATCCACCAATCGAAGAGTGGAAGTGACTGAAATTCAATGGGATAACCTACCTTACTATCAACTGGTTGTCGACACTTGGGAAAATAAATTTAGTTTCGTGAAAAAATAGTCAGTGGAAAACCAAAATTAATTTTATTACAACAAGTCAGTGTTCCTTTAAATGTTTGCCTGAATCATAGATTTAGTACAACTATCTCCACACGGTTAGACCCACTGTCTAATCGAGTACTAGCCACACAAGTGTAATTGGCTGTGTCTGCAACAGTTGCATTTAAAAATGTCAACATGTTTGCCTGGGTTCTAATTATAAGGTTGTTTGCGCCAAAGTCTATGGAATTTTCATTTTTAAACCATTTGTAGGAGTATATGCTCAGCGAGGAATCTGTGTCTGCTTCGCATCGAAGATCGAATTTCTCACCTGCATGCAATTCTCGATGCTTAGACTTTCCAGTTGCCAAATGCACATGAGTTTTCTCTAAAAAAGTTTAATTAAGGTTAAAAAAGAGGATACTTTTTGAGTTTCTACAGACAAATTAAACTTGTAGCAGATAAGTACACATTTTGTTCCCTCAGATTCATAAAACTGCTGGTCAAGTTGTGGAATACTTGCTTTTTACGGATAAGAATGCGATATCGTTGATACTAACTGGACTCGAAGGAATGGTACAGACATATTTACCAGAATCTTTTAGAGTGACATTCCTGAAAATAATATTTAGGGTTTAGAAATATGAAGAAATTATGACCTATTCCTTTGTATTATTGACCCCACCGTATTTGTAAGTCTCCATTTGGTTGCTTGATGAATTTTCTAGAAGGTAATTCAAAATCATTTTTCAGCCATTTAGTTCTTATTTCTGGTTTATCTGATGGGTTGCACGGCAGTGTGAAATTGCTACCTTCAACTGTCTCGTAGATTCGTTGTCCTGTAATAATGAACTAATTATAATGAGTGTTTTTAGAGATTTTTCTCATAAATTTTATCATGTTCATGTTATCAGAACAAATCAAGACAAAAAGTTTTCTTATGTAGTATCCACTCACAAAATAACTTTACAATGCTCTTAGATGGCCTAACCTAAATCTGAAACTGAGTGCTATGTTGTGACAACATTGTAACAATATATTTCTACTCATTAACATTCATATTCATTTATTGTTACACCAATAAACTGTCATCCACCCTGTAGACTATATGATGATAAACACAGTAAACAAAATACAGATGCCACACTGGAATGTTATTGCATCATCCAGTATACCTCTCTCACTCACACATTCATGTCTGTACTTGTAATATACATCTTTAACCTTCAATTGTCTGCCAAATTCGTTGACACATTATGATTAAAAGAGAGAAAGTAATTATCACCTTGAAAATGTACCTACTCTCTTCTAGAATCATCTCGAATCTTCTAGACCTATTCAGATGAATTTTTTCTAATTTATTGTGTGATACATCTTCCGATATATTTGGGATCTAATCCAGGTACACTTTATTGGGGGTAGGGTCATTCTTGGTAACCCATTTTGCTTTAATTCTGGTTCTATGGATTGCTCACAACCTACAAATCCTACCTAGTTTATTCTGGGATTGCTTGAGGTTTTGGAATTTTGAATGACGAGAGAATTTAAATAATTTTTAGATATTTAAGTACAGTTAAAAATTGGTGGAATCAATATCACTCTCAAAGGGAAAAAAAGTTCAGTGTCTTCGTTTGTTGTTACCCTCTTAAAATTGACCTTCCAACTTCCAGTGCTATTAAGCTGAGTTTACTCTAAATGAACATTCTCTGTTTGTTCGATATTTTCCTATATTCACAAGGTTACAGGACATTTGTGGGTGTTTGCTCAGGAAGCAAATTATATTTGTTCTTATTGGTTTGTTTAATGCTTGTTTACATCAAACAAGCCAAAAAAAATGTTATCTTATTCGTTTGGCATAAATGCAGCTTTATGCAAGGGATTCCTTGTAATGGTATCATGCGAGGGCATCCAAGAAAAACTTGCAGTGGCATCTTGAAGTGGGAAAATTTGTTCAATAAAATTGCCGCCATATGGTTGTTGGGGGGAGGCACTCTGACCATGTCTTGTCATATTCTGGGCAATATAGATCACCATGATGAAAACAGGGATTCTCTAATCTTTATAACATTGGAAAGTTGAATAAACTGCCAAAAAACAAGTAAAGCAACTATCATCTGAGCTGAAAATAAGTTATTTTTTTTTGAATTATTGTATCAGATTGTGAAATAAACTAAAAAGTTATTAATTCACATCAGAAAAAAAAAGTTGTGTTTGAAAGCTTATTACAGATGTTTTGGGAAATCAAAGTACGTGTATCTTGTGAAAATTTTTGTGCTTTTTTCTCATTGAATAGTTTCTAAAATTTACTACTTGGTAATAGAATGCGATTTTGACCTGTTAATTATAACTATTGGGCTGCCTAAGTTCAAAATATCAGATCAAGATGAGTTATATTTAGCCATTTAACTTTTCTCAATGGCTTTGATGCAATTGTTACTCAACTTTTAGTTAAATGGATACTTGATATCACTTAGTGCTGGTTATACCAAGCAGTTAAATCACTGGTGAATAGGGTTTATCTTTATTTTACCATACATCTTATCAGTTAAACCTAGTTTATCTCTCAGTTAAAAGTTTGTACAACTGGGCCTTAATATTATTTTTTACAACTGAAGTTATCTTTGTTTTTCTGGTGTTAATTTATTGAACCAAAATTGATTACCTGAATCTGGTATTACGATTTTATGTGCATCCGATTCTGTTTGATACATTTCGTCTACAGATACTACAATAAAATCGTAGATCACATTTGGTAGTAAATATTCGATGATTATAAAATCCTGATCAAATTCGGATAGCTCGCAATAGTTAGATTCATTTTCAAACCTAAGAAAATTTCAGTGGAAATGTTTTTAGCAATCAATCTATAAATATGGTGAATTACATTCAAGTGCTAGATAAATTTGTAAGATTTTTGATGTTTATTTTTGTTTTTCACTGAAAAATTACATTATTTTGATTTTCTACATCTACTTACATGTTGTAGCAAATATATGAAGATGTATCTATTCATGCGTTCTATTTAAAATTTTTCAATTAGGTTATAAACAGTGGAGCTGTTTGATTTACCTTTTGTTACAATTGATTATAAACAAGTTGTTTACATCTTTGCATCCACTTATGAGCAATGTAATGGTTGCAAGATATAATGGTAAGTCAAATAAACCTATTGTTTTTTAACATTCACACCAAAAGTCAATAGATCAGTTACGTGTGATGTCACTACATGTTTGAAATGTATCAGTAGTTGCAGGTAGACAAATTTGGGTCCAATCAAACTTATTTTATTATCAAAAACCTAATCCCCATAGACTTGTTGTATTTGCCACAAAAAGGAATTATGGGTTACACCACTGACATCAGGTTATGAACAGCACATTTTATTTGCCACAGTATTGTCTTAGTGTTAGTTGTGGTTGTTTTTCCATGAAAGTATCAGAAGTGTTACCTAGGGTAACACTATCCTGCAGCTACTCAAAAGGAGGTGTAAGCTGATGTCAGATTGGTATCTTTGTGTTGACATCAACCTCAATTTTGAAACATCCAAACAAACCAAGTTGGTGTTTGGTATCAACCCGAGGTAAACCTTTTCATGGTAAATCAAACAAACCTCATATGATTATAAAAAATTGAAAAAAATTGCAAATTTTTGAAGAACAATGAGATAGAAAGTTAATTGTGCTATTCAGTCTATCAGAAGCTATGAGTATAACAAATATCATATTTTCTCCATGATTCTCACCCTTTAAAAATGTTCTTTCACTTTTCTTACTGTATGAATTAGATTGGTCAGATTGTTTCTTTGGACCCAGTTTCAACTGATAACAATGTGATGACATCAACCTGAAACTGATCTATTCTTTCAGTCATTTCTAACACTAAGGGTGTGGTTTTTTGTTAAGCGTATTGGCATTTATTTGTCAGTATGGTCTGTAGTAATTTGTAAATTCAAATTTATGATGGGTACAATCACAGATGTATTCACCATATAACCAAGATAGGTAACTTACCCTTTTTCAACATCCTACACTTCCCCTTAACCGGCCAAAGTAAACAAATTATAATCAGTAGATAGAAGATATAACTTGATAAGAACTTGCATCAGTTTTTATTACAAAATGCCACCAATAATTTTTGGCTTCCTGGTTTCAATCTCGAAGAGAGTAGAACATCCACATCAAATATGACATCAGAACACTCATTGATAGACATACAGCATTTATTTAAAAATAGCCTTTTATTTATAAGAAATGGATGGTACACAATTTTTCAGTCAACCTTCAGGGGAATTAACGCAACATCACAATACATCATGAGTCATGAGGGTTGCAGCTCAACGTAGCAAAAGCAGACAAGTTACTTATCAAGATTATATAGTGTATACATCTGTGGGTACAACTAACTTGTATTTCACTTTGAAATATGATCCTGCATTTTGATTGTGGCAGTTTTTTTCTACTCCACATGGCAGCCATGTAATTTTCAATTGTGACATATCTAAGAAACCATCTGTCACATTGTACAAAGCTTGTGGTTTGTATGGCGGTTTTGTGGAAATTTTATGTTTATTTGTGTGCACATCGATGGTCTTCCTGAAACAAATTATCAACAGTTAAATATAAGAATTATAGTTACATGGTTCATTTCTCCTGATATCTTTTAATAAGCGTAGACTACTCTTTACTGTGAGTATGTTAGTATCTACATTTGAATTTTAACTTTTAACCCATCATTCCATTCAACTCGTCCCTTTAGGGCAGTGAGTCTTTAAAAATTAAATTTTTTCCTAAATTGAATTTGGAGTATTTATGTGATGGAAACTGTAGTTGGTATATCTGTTGAGGTAATTTTGGTTCGATATATTCAGATTAGCTTAGCTAATGTGAGCATTATAAAAGTTTCGAGTTTTGGTTGCAGATTCCAAAAACCGTGACTTTTTTAATGCTGTTCAGTTCTTTAATTTTAGCAACGCTTATTAGAAGCAGCCTGTATGTGCCTTTGAAAAAAATTTCCTTCTTATTTGAAACAGACTACAGGGGAATTGAAATCTTATTTCATTTTTATCAGTTATCTGTTGTCAATGTGCTCTTCGTCATAACATATTTCCATTTATCGCTCTGGCATTGAGGCAATGACATGTCTGCTCATGTGCAGTGCATCTTGTTCAAGCCCAAGTAGAGGTGGAATTTTTTTTCTTCAAATTATAAAAGTGCATTTAAAAAAAAATGATTTTATTGTAACTTATTTCGGAATAAACACCCTTCTCCTTCTTCATTTCATATCCAATGAAACTGTGGTCAGATATGTTTGTCTTGGTTCCGGCAGCATTAGTACAACCTTAATCATATCATATTTTGGTTTATTTTCCACGAAATGGTTAACCACACCAACCAACTTTGTTTTAATGCCTCGAAACTGAGCTCGATGTCAAACCGAAGACATCAACCTGGCACCAGCTCACACCTCTCGAGTATGTGCAAGATAGTGCCAACCCTAATTAACACTTTCGACACTTTTATGAAAAAAACAAAAACAAAAGAAAACTACAAACACCAAGACTGCACCGAGGCAAATAAAACACGCAGTTTGTAACTTGGTGTCACTCTAGGGTCGCTTTTCGTGGCAAATAAAACAAACCTATAGTCTACTATTTTAGCCTGCTGTTTTTAGCCTACTGATTTTATCATGGCCCCAAGTTTCACATCCGATTGGGAATGATGAATATCCACTTCTTCGTTGAATAAAAGCTTTCTATTGTGATAACTTTAGATGTGTTGCGCTGAGCAGCTTGAGAGTTTTACAAATTTCAGTAAAATTTCGATAGAGTCTCGTCTTCATTACTTTCACTTAAACTCAACCTGGGTTAGCTGGGATATTTTCTCACTGGGCCAAAGGAATTTAGTGGAAGTCCTTCCCCTGACAACTTTTGAAAATTAAAATATGATTATAAACATTTATGTTTTCTGTCATCATCACAAGTTTGAAAAAAACTATGCTCACTCATGTTTTTTTGTCAGCAGTTCTGGAAATATGAGCTGTTCATGCACGGTATCTAACTCGTATGAATTTTTCTCACCACAGTCGTCACAGATTGTCACTATATGAATAATTTCTGTTTTTGTTGGAGGGAGGTGGGACCGTTGGAGGGAATTATTTTCAACATAAAGTTGTCTTGAAGTTCTTTCGTTGTAATACAATTAGTATTTGTAGTTGATCCACTCATTAAGTTTTTCTTTTGAATTTTTTACTTACACTGCTCCTAATCCTATGTCTGTTCGTGCAGCGATGCTGATTCTGTAAGCTGTATTGGGTTGAAGATATGATAAAATTGCTCGTGTGCAATTTGATGCTATTTTGTCATACTGATCACGATGTATGAATTTATATGGGAATGCTTTGTCTTCATAAAAGATTTTATATCCTGTCAAATTTCCTTTGAGTTGATTCGGTGGCTCCCACGTCAGAAGAACTCTAAAACTGCCAAGAAGAAGTGCGTTGAAGTTCCTCACAGGATCGGCCTCTGAAATAGCAGTTATTATTCATTTATTAGAACGTAAAAAATTTTCAGATGGTTGTTAGCATTGGTGATCAAGGTACTCTGTGAAAGAAAATTCTCTAAAAAAAAATACATTATGAACTTTTGATCTTTATATATAAAAGCCACTTCTGTAAAGCTATCACATAAACATAGTTACAGATATTTTTGGCTATGCATATATTTTAGTCCAACTCGAAATTACTTTCTTATTCACAATATCATATCAATGCACCTGGTAAATTAATAATTCCTATACATTTATATAGATTTATGTAAATTGGGTACTCCCCAGTAGTGTATACTTACCAATTTTTTCTATTCCAAAATTTCAAATTGCTGCAAAATTTTGAAGTTAAAGAAAAGGTCATTAAATTCTACTGTTCTCAAACTATACATGAGGCGTATTCCTTATGGCTAAAAAGTGCTGTTCTAAAAACTTTTAGTGGGGTTATTCCTATCTCACGTGACTACATGCACCAATGAAAAGCACATGTGACTTGAACATTAGCAAAATAGCCCCATAAAAAACTTCAGAACAACACTTTTTGCCATAGAGAATAAAACTGAGGAACTATACTCTGTTCCATCAGGCTGAAATTTTAATGATGGATTTTGTTTATGTAGTTGCAAGTCTGATAAAAGTTTAGTTCCCATTGGTGTCGTAGTTTCTTAAAGAACTAGAGAAGAAAACATTGTTGGTAAATTCATTTTTCCTGGGTTTTGAGCTAACTACAAAAAATATAAAGCTGAAATTTTCACAAAATGCAGTTCTTATATCGAACCAGGTCTGATAAGAGTTTGGTGCGTATTGATTCGATAGTTTTCGAGAAAAATGTAAAATTAAATAAGATTAGGTACTGGAAAAAAGCAAGTCGCTTGTGTTGCTTGGAGTATCTTTTTCATATTTACGGCTCAAGAGATTACGAGTGTCTTTTCTGCATCGCATTTACTTAGGTTGTAGGTTTCTTTTTTGAATAATAGTTGAAAATTGGCTGATTGGGTTTTCCAGCAAAGTATTTCTATGTTATAGTTTTTCCATAGTTTTTTTTCTCAGAAACGTGTTTTGACACTGATGTGTTTTATCATCTAGCAGGGGTTTCTAGCAAATTGTAAGGTCAGCTTAAGTTGAATAGATTGGGTACTTGTTTCGAAAAGAAAAAGAAAATCATATAGTTAAAGTTCAGTCAAATTATAAACAACAATCACACTGAATTTACATTCTGTGAAAACTTATGGCTAGAATACATCTGCATTTACAGGACCTTCATTGAACAGAGATGGCCACAAATTTTCAAATTGCTAACTCAAAATCGGATTCTTGGAATTAGATTCGTAGAATCAGATGTCCGATGGTTTTTGACAGCTCTACCCTGGTTACTCCGGGTCACCCTATTCGAATATATTCGATTGTCTGTAAATTTAGAGTGGGATATCCGAGTCCCAGAGTTTTGATATACTTACTAAAATTTCACCCTTCTACATATAAGTAGTTCTTTGTTGAAAATTTTTAGGGGTCGTACTCAGCTTGTTAAAAAGCAATGAATGTCTTTCCATACACGCAGTTATGGGTTGAAAGTGATTTGGAAGTACGGCGATAATGTTTCAAAATTTTTTACAATACCGCTCAGTTCTCTCTTTTGAGAATGAGAGTGAGAGGTAAAAAAAAAATTAGTTTGATGATCTCCATGATACGTCCGAAATTGAAAGAAGATGCGAGTTTCATTGGAGACTCATGAAGGATTGACGTGTAAACATAATAATGTGGTTGTGAGTGTGAACATTGTACACGTATACAACCACACACCTACACCAACAATTACAATATTGTGAGAAATATGAGTTACGATCATAATTCTCATTTTTATCCCTATTCACAGATACCTATCTACACTATATATAACCTAGATGTGGCCAAAAGAAGTGGTAAAGTACCTAGTTAGAACCACTTTCAGTGTTACACCATACACGAAATATCACGTACTTTAAGAGCAGTAATACTTCTAAAATAAATTCGAATTATTATCCACAGACTATCGTGGACCTTAACATTTGTTAGAGATTCAATAATATTTTCAAACACACGAGTGAGTTTACACATTTAATACAATAATAATTTGTACATCACAGTACATAAATACACGTTACTACATATATATACAATCACAATTCAACAAGCAAGACTATCTGTTCACTAGAGACTTCTACTAGAGAGGTTCCAGGTACTTAGAAGTAGCTGTCGAGGAACTGTGTCTTATTCCACTGAATCGAGGGATTATATACTCGTTCAGGGTATGAAAACGTACGTGTCGGATAGGTAAAGTGAGGTAGGGTGTTGTTATTATAGGGTTGTGCTGACTCGTCGAGTACTCGAGGGACAGGCACAATTTGGTCATGAATATACAGAAAGTATATCTATATTCATAAAATCAAATACGGGTAATTTAGTGGTTGTTTATAAAGAGTTATAGGGTGATTATTGTTGATATATATCTACTTTTTGGTATTTGAAAATGTGTGGACGAATATGTTCGTCGTTTCTAAAAATAGACGGAAATATACGTTACACTAGATACCTAAATTGCCTGTTTTAAGCCATCATTGCTTCCCCTTACCACACTGCACCAAAGTAAACAAACACACAAGCGCATCGATTTATACCATTGTAATGTTTGAATACAAAATATTAAAAGAAAATTCATTTTTTTTGCTATGTAACAATAATTTTTGTATCTTGGTTTCAATTTTTAGAACTGATTGACCATCCACACCAAATATGGCATCAGAACACGCATTAATAAACATACAGCACTTATTTGAAAATAGCCTTTTCTGCATAAGAAAAGCATTATACACAATTTTTTGCCAACAGGCCAGGAAATTGACGCAACATTTCAACCCTCCATCATCAGGGTGAATGTTCAATATAGTGAAATTAACAAGTTTGGTATCTAGGTTGTATACATATAGTGTAGATATCTGTGATCTTACTAGAGTATTAGACCAAGAGCCAAGATTGTTACACATTAATAACCTTCTCATCTTTTGTTGCATTGAACGTGAAAAAGTGCCCTCAATCTGCAGCATCCTTAGATAAGATGTTAGTCTGGTTGCTGTAGGATGGCCTAAAACAAATGGCTGTGGTTTTGCTTGACTAGATGGTTGAAAGTTATATAATCAGAACAGTAGTATGAAAATGTCTTTTATCGTATGTCAGGTACAGGGCCACGCCCTAAAAAACGCCAATTTTCCATATATCACCGGTCAATTTTGAAGAAATGCCTATATTTGACCATATTAGGCCTACTCGGACCGTATGTCAGGTCTGAACCTGACATACACTCTTGGAATACCATTGTCATATTTTTCTATTGTCGACCACTACTTCTTTGTTATATTGCTATTGTTTTAGACCCGACATACACTCTAGGAAGGCCATTGTTTGAGTTGGCTATTGTTTTTTGTGTCCTTCGCCATTATCTTTTTCATCTATTGTATTATGCTTCATCCCCCCTTTTTCATCTCTCCATGTGATGTTTTATTTTGAAATTTTTACAAGTCCAGATATCTGTGACGTTAGAAATACTTTTGAAAATTTTACAAGTCCAGAAATATATATCTCCCCCTCTCCTCTTTCCATTGGATGTTGGTTACCTATATATTAGAGCTATCTATCGGATACCTTCTGTATCCGATAATTATTATTTATTTATTAAAGTTTTTATTAAATTTTCTGCTGCTGCTGGGATTTGAACCAGCGACATCCAGGTAGCCAAAACCACAACATAGACAACTGAGCTATGAGAGAGATGATAATGAATACCAAATGAGAAGTAGTTATAAAGTGAAAGTGGTTAATGTAGTATAATTGTATCTCTTTGTTTTTGATGAGTATGATGAAGTATAGTATGATCGCTAGAGTAAGTAATTAATTGTTATGGAGGAGACATTGTCAGAAGTGCGGAAGAGGAAGGGAGATGAAGTTGTAGTATAAAAGACATGGAAAAAGAGTAATAAAATGTACGTATAAATGATGTGTTGTTGAAGTAAGTTTATTGTTATTTTTAGTTTAAATGAAAATGACCGAGTTGGTTACATATTTAGAAGACCTTCGAAGGTCGTGTGAAAATGTTGCACATAAAATTCGCAAAAATGAGTATATTTTTTTAGCCCCAAATTCGTCTATGTTATTAATTAAGATGGAAACATTACAATCCGGACAATTAGCCTGTATGGAATTGTTACACAAATTTGTTGAACTTGAATTATTTTTAAAACGGAATGAAGTAGCCGCCAGTAAACACGAAGAAATGGAAAAAACTAATGATGAAGAAGAAGAAGAAGAAGAAGAAGAAGAAGAAGAAGAAGCATTGAGGAAGGATACGATACTGTTGATAAATGTTAGCAAAGTGTAAGAGTAGGAAGAAAGTGATGTAAAAATGGTTGTAATATAATGGAATAAAAGAAATGGTTTCACAAAATAAAGTTTATTATTATTGTTTATGTATATAGTTTATATCAAGCCATCGAAGAGTAAGTGAAATTAAAAGATTCGTAATACTTCTTCACTTAGCGGTTTATATATGAACAATTTTTCATAAACAAGTAACGCATATGCAGTTGTGTTTTTCGGGATACTCTTATTCATTTTAGCCATAATTTTTAAATCGGAAACTCCAGCTTTTAGCGATGTGTTGCGATACTGTAGGTTTATAACGAAGAAAGGCTAAATAGATTTATAATCATCTTTCGAATAATGTGGATTTGGAAACCATGTGAGGTGTTGACTGCGATTATATGAAGCTTCAAATTGAGAAAATTGCTCGTAAAAGTACGAATAATCATTAGCATCGAAGTCCGCATTATACGAATCATACGGGTAATACTGGGCATCGAGATAGGCTTTAATATCACGTACGTGACAATGTTCGTAGTTACCCATGGAATATGTAATATCATTTTTTTGACCAGTTTAAAAGGCAAAGACGACATATAAAAGTCTATCAGCATTATTAACCATTTTTAAACTCCAATTGAAATCTGTAGTTTCCAAAACTGAAGGATTTTCATATAGGTCCCATGCTTGGAAAGGTAGCGATAAGGCTTTATCATTTTTTAAAGAGTTCAAATACCAAACACATATTTGATCATTCACTTTAATATATTCTATACGCCAAGAGATGGACGTTAATGTTATGGTTGGTTCAGGTTTACCCATATCCAAGGGGGGGATAGATGTATGTCGTATAAAAATATTTTTATCGTGCGTTGCTCGTTTCAAAACGAGTTCATGTCGAGCGTTTAAAATTGGTTTTTTATAGTCGGCAAAAAAGCCAAAAATCAGGTTTGATGGCATAAGAAAACGAATTTTATCATTAGCTGTAGATGTGCTGTAAGGCTGAACAGTATTTGTACCTTATTTGTAGCCGTGATTATCGTAATAAACATTATTATGAGAATTATGGAGTAATACAGCTTTCATTGTTGAAGTTATACCAACATTATTAATATGCTCAATTTCTTGACCATTTAACATATAAGAAGCATCAGTAAACAGATGTGATAATCCATTATAATCAATTGAGTAATATTCAGTATTGAAATTATTCAGTTTAATTCCATGAAAAGCCCTGAATCAGAGGGAAAAGTGTAAACGTTACATTGATCAACGCCTATTCTAATTTCATCACTGTTTGCAAGGCTGCTTGATGTGTAAGGATAATGATGGAAAAAAGTAACATTTGTAATACCATCGTCGATGTTTATTTTTTCTAAAATATCTAAACTACGTACATTATTAGTGAGAGTCATAATTAAACGAGTACTTGCAATACAAGATTTTGCAAAAAGGCTTTATCTTTCGGTGTTAATTTCACCGAAGTCCGTGGTTGTTTAATAGTTTTTTGTTTACGTTTAGTCTTTTTATATACATTGGAAGACGTATTATTTGTTCCTTGAATTGCGGATAAATTACATCCGTAACCAATATGAGTGATAGGTTGAAATGAAGTATTTAGTAAGAACGGCATTATTACAAATAGTAGTTGTTAGAATTCATTTATTTTCAGATTTTAAATGTAGTAAAAGTTTAATATCGTCTCCTAAGAAATCGATAGGATTACTATTTTGATCGGTAATGAGAATTTCAATAGATGATATGTCTTGTTCTGTGATTGGTAAATAAATAATATCTTTTGGCGCCTCTACAATTTTAAAACCAATTGGTACATTTATCGCAATACTGTACAGTAAGTGCGAAGGAATACCAATTATATAGGAATTGGATACAATGTTACAAAGAACATTGAGACAATGAATGGTAGCTATGTGAACTGGTTCACGACCTTCTAAAATATTTCCCTGTGTAGTTATTGGAAGATGATCTTCAGAAAAACCTAGAACTGGTCCAAGAGAATTTTCTTTTGGAAAACGAAAAGAGAAGGTTGATGAAATTAAACGGAACTTTTGTCGCTGTTTATCGTATTCGAAGACGATTGCATCAACTGCGGAAAGAAGTTGTGTTTGTTCATCGTCATAGTTGAAGTGGTCAAGAAGTATCGAACGTATACTGTTCTTGAATTGTATAGCTAAGTCGTCAAACTCGTATGAGCCATTTGAGATATGACATACCAAAAATGGAACACCAGTGTTTGGAATAGAAAATTCGAACGTATTATTTTTTTCCATTATGTTATTCACACTATTATAACCGATGAAGTAAAATAGTCCTAGGCTATGGTTTTGAGTTTTATCCAATTGAAGAGGTGGAAAAATATCGCAAACTAAAGGGTTACGATTACGAGATAAATTAAATAAGTAACTCATGTTGATAGTAGCAAAATTATATATTTGTTTGTTTGTGTGCGCTTGTAAAGAATGTATATACTGTTTATAAATGAGATGTATTTATAAAAAATTCTAAACAGAGTTGTCCACAAATTTTTGAGAAATGGTTTTGAAAATTAGTAGTATTATATAAAATAGTAGTTCCATGGAGATAATGTAAAATTTCTTTAGGAGGTAAATCTCCATAGCTATCAAAATAAATACACTTATTATTTAGTTTACAAAAGGCAACCCAATGTGTACCGGGGTTTTCAATATTATCTAAATTAATAACCATACTCTCTTTTGGAAACGGACCTTTTGGTAATGTTTCTCTATTAAAAACACCACGAAAATGAGAGATGTTATATAGTGTAGCAAAGTTGTCAATTTCATAATCAAATAACCCGCGTTTGATTGGAAATCCGAAGTTGCGTAAACGTTCAGTAGTAGTATTCATAATTATTTAGAGATGTACTAGTAAACCAAGTCCAGATTTATATCTTTTTATACTCACACCTTTTTTACCTAATGGAACGGGATAACCATATGGATTGAGGTATAAACCAGAACCACTTTTTGATTTTCCAGATAAATTTTTTCGTGCATTATTAACTGCTGAAACAGCTTCTGCTACAGTTTTTACAGTGGCTCCTATAGTACCAAGTGTACCTAGTGCAGCCATTATTGGTAATAATGGTAAGAACCCACCTTGTTTAGGTAAAGGAATTATTCTTTTTAGACCCACTATTGGACCAGGGTTGTCTTTTCTATAATTTTGTAAAGTATTTATGGTTCGAACGATGTTTGTTGTCAAACGACCTTTTGAAAGTAACGTAGAAAAGTGTACCGAAGGTTTACGTTTGATTGTTGAATGTTTCGTCTTCTGATGTACTTTTCCAAAGCCTAATTTCCGTTTAGTTTTCATTATATTTGTTGTAGCCCAGGCAGGTATTCGTTCAAAATAAGATGCTTTTGGATCTAAAACTATATTCCACGCTTTACTTTCTAAAATTTGATCTGCTTTATGTCGAGTTTGATACAATTTTGGTTTTGCCCCAATAAGATATCTTTTGGTGTTTCATATAGCGAATGATGAAAAAATTCATCACCAATAGTGGTTAAACGTAATTCTTTTACCAACATTTTTCCCTCTTTCGTGTAAAAATTTTGAATATCAAAAAAAAACAGGAGTATGATAATTACAATCTGGTAAACTCTGTCGATAGGGTAACGGCTTCATCGTCGCATAATTTTTTTGCATCGTGAAAAATATCCGTACTACAAAAACGTCTAATTTCAGCGTCTACTAGTTGACACACAACCGGATCGAAATGTGTTACATCTATACGCACAGTATAAGATTGGTGGGCACGTAGAGCAGCAAGTCGGCAACTGTTATTCCAGGAGAAGTATTTTGACTCGCGTAAAAATTAACAAAATGGGAATAAAGCACGCGCGAATATATACTATATTTTTCTAATACATTAAATTTTAAAGAAAAAACATCTTTTAACGCGCACAAATCCGTAAATATAAGTCGATCAAAAATAAAATGTTGCAAAGAATCATATAAGTCTGTTATGAGTATTTCTTGTTTAGTAGTATCAAACGAAAACGTAAGACTATCAATAGTTTGTTGCAGATAGTCTGACGCTTGTAAAAAAGCACAATCGGAGATAAAAAATGAATTATGCGATAGTAAAACTTTTAAAACAGATGTAAAAGACTTAAAATTTAATAGTATACAGTTATTTGCGCAACCACTGAATGCCGCACTCGGTTCAAAATTTTGTACAGTAGACAAACCGAGTTCAACAATGACATCGCACGATAGAAAAAACTTATACGCTGATGACAGTAGGAAAGGCATAGTGAATATATACTAAAATAATGTTAGTTGCAGTGTGAAGAGAAGTGAAGTGAAGTATATTTTAATAACCTTCAAGAGGGAATGGAATATTCAGCATATTCAACAATATTTGCATTATTAATAAATAGGTATTTACGATGCACCATCCTTGCTTGATGGAGTAGGAGGTTTCAGTGCATTTAACATAGTTTTTGAGATTGTTGAAGTTTCAGGGAGTAATTTGTTTGTGTTAGTAATGAGTGTTTGTAATTTGATAAAAGAAGAAACGATTAATTGCATTTCTTCTTGCACATTCGCTGATTCTTTTTTTAGTTGCTCTAACAATGTTTTCAATGATTCATATTCGGCAAAAGAATAATCATGTAGGTTTCTGATGTCAGTTTTGATGTGTTTTACATCATCTATAGCATTCCAGTATGTTTCTAAAGACATTGGAAGTTTAACAAATTGTAAAAGGAAATCATTCCCAAGATAACTTGAAATCTCTGCTCCATGTTTTTCTATAGTAGCTAATAGAATATCTACAAATCCATTTAAATAGTCTTCTTTTCCGGCAGATTTCTCAAATAAAGTTAGCATGATACGTTCCAGATCAAATGAAAGTTTACTTTTGTTTGTTTTATTAACGAGGTTTTCCATTTCCATACATATTTCTTTCAATTTAGTATGATCAAAAGCTACTAAACTAGAATTCAAGGTATTCAGCAAAGTGGTAACTGCTGATACCGAATCACAATTAAATCGATTGAGACCGCTCATTATTAACATTTTATTGATATAGGAGAAAACGAAAGTATCAAGTAATATTCACAATTTCATTGTATTTATACTAAAATTTTGGATAAAATTTTTAAAGGTATTTCTTCTTCTTTATCTATACCAAAAAATTTAACAATTGCTGTTCCTTTACGAGTATTTTTTCACAGTATTTTTTCAAGTAAATATGTATCTGGAAAACGAGTTTTCAATAGCTCATTTGCATAAAACATTCCAGCTATTTCCATACCATCTTGATCTTCTAATATGTACGTGTGTGGATTACCGGGTATCACGTGTTTAATTTGAAAAATTTCCGTTGTCCAATTAGCCATATATCCTTTTGCAAATATACTTTTATACTTAGATATTCGAACATCGTCTCCTATCTTAAAACGTGGTTTTAAGTTTTTATTAAAGTTTCTATGAGTAAAATTGCTTTTTCATCATTTTTATTTTTAACATCTCTTGGTTTCGTATTAGTCGTTTGGTGCACTGTATTATTATAATCAGATGTCACAGGTTGCAAAAGTAATAACTAATTTTTTGAATGATGTTGCGTAAATGTTGAAATAGTTTTTCTTTGATGGTGCGGATAACACGTTCCACAATACTCACTTTTAGAGAAGAGAAAGTATGAAAAAAATTGATTTTATATTTTCGATATAATGATTTGCAAGAGTCATTTACAAATTCCTTCCCTTTGTCGGCATGTATGTTGCGTGGTGATCCGTAGGGTGAAGTTTTAATGATGGCTGTTAAAGTGGCGCGAACGAGTACTCCAGTTTTTGTTTTAACGGACGAGTCCATAAAAATTTTGTAAAAATATCAATTACGACTAATACGTACGAATAACCTTTATTTTCTTTAGACAATTTTGTAAAATCAATTAAATCTATTTGCCACGTGTCACCGATACCTTCTAATTTGACATGACAACGTGGAAAAAATTTACAAACTGGTCGATGTAATTCGTATGCAAGTTGTTCCATTTAAGCTATTATTTTTGCTTCTCTGAGTTCTTCTAAAATTGAAATAATTTCGTTTTCTTCTTCTGCACTTGTATTTCCAACGTTTTTAGAGGCTATGAGTTTTCATAAAATCAGAAACGTTATTCCAATAAACATAATTAGGTTTAGTAGTAACAAATTTTTTCAAGACCAGTCTATTTAAATAGTTATTTTTAAATTTAAAGGCTTCACCAAGTTTTGGTTTTTGAGAAAAGAGACGTATAATATGCTGATACTTATTTAAATTTTTATCGGCACCAGTTAGGTTTTCTAATTCTCCATTTTCATACAAAATTTTAAAATACGTTTTTTTATCATTTCCCGACATTGCGAGGATATTTTTTTTATCAGTTGTATTGTGTGTTAATAAAGTCCACGCATTCTTTGTTAAAGGATAAGTGCGATCTAATACAGTTATAGTTTTCGATATATCATCTTTAGTGACAGGAAGTTTTGATTTGGATAATTCATAATGTATATTTTTTGTCCAGTAAGCCTATACATGTTCAAGCCTAATCTTGTTTTGTTTATGAACGGTGATGTACTATTTTGCGAGAAAGAGTACAAGTTTTTTTGATTGTTACCGCTATCAGCGTATTTGTAATCGGTATTATACTTCTCATCATTATCAGTTGTATCCGCATTTTCATCGTTGGCATCACTAATATTTTCTTGTACATTACGTCTAATAGTATTAGTACTTGCTTCTTCCGAAGTATTGGGAAACAATGCTCCTCTATAAAGTGTGGTAGATGGTGGAGAGGTATTTTTTATTTTTGGATTAAACTTAGCTACAACATTTCCCGCATTATCAATAGTTAAATTTTCTGGATCTATTTCATCATTTGTTTGTGGGGAAGTTTTCAATTTCTTTTTAATATGTCATTTTCCTTCTGTTATTGTTATTTCATCAGTTGACAACTGGTGACTCGCATTAATTGGAGAAAAAATTGTTGAAAGTTCATGTAATGGAAAAGACGGGGTTACTCGTTTACATACAGCTTGTATGGGATGCAACGTATTACAAAAGTGAGAAATTGGACGAGATGATTGTTCAATACCAGATAACGATGTCACAATTTTTTTTAATGTTTCAGTTACAGGTTCTAGGGTTTTTCTTCGTAATTTGGATAGCTGTATTTCTTTAAATTTTGCCGTGTTAACCTTTTGTTGCACGTTATCGATTAAACTTGTTAAATTTTTCTTAACACTTATTTCAGAAGAAATGTCTCGTATTGTATCCTGTGGAGTCTTACTTTCATTTTTCATGTTCAACGACATTATTATGTCGGGGATGAAGATGGAATGAGAAAAATGTCTAGTTGTTTCCGAAATTTTCCATTATTTATATTATTTTCTTTATCAATAGTTAAAAAGCCATGTTTCTCTTTCCAACATAAATCGCACATACGACAAAAATTATCAAATGTGCAAGTCTGCGCAATATGTTCATCGTAAATGTGTCGTAAATTAATTTTGTCTTGCGCAAAAATAATAATGAAATTAGCATTACCTCGTAATAAATGTTTTTCAATGTGTGTATAAGTTTGATACAGATAAAATACATCAATATTTCTATATCTTCCAAAACAAAAAAAAAGATCGAATTTTATTTTTGTCAGCTTTGAGACATAATACATCGTCGATAATTACTATAGAGTCGGAAGGACATTGTTCGGGAGATGGTAATGCAAATTCGTCGTGTATAAATTTTGCTTCTAAGCAGGTAATATTATCGAAAATTTTTTGTAGTAATAAATACTTTTCTTGTTCCAAAGATTTCGATAATATAAAAACATGCTGATATTTTAAACCATTTGGATGTGTTAATAGAGAAAATATCAAATTTATTTTTCCACAACTACAAGGTCTGCATATTGTAGCTCGAATATTATTTGGTAATAAAGTACTATGTCGTGACAAAATGGATTTTTTACTACTCACATTTGCAATGGGAAGTTTTAGTTTTTGCGGGAGAAGTTGTATTTTCTTCTTAATTAGTTTGCAAATATCTTATTAATACATTTACATTTCAAAGCATCTATTTATACAAAGTTGAAAAGAAAGGTAATCAATGCAAATTTGAGACAAAGAATCTTAAATGGAGCACTCATCATTTGCTAATAAGTAACCTGATTGATATACTAATGAAGCACTGGTTTGAATAAGACGTAAGCAATGAATATCAAGAAATATATATATATTATGGTCGGATAGTTTGAATGAGTAGTCAACATCGTATCTGGAAAACATATTTTACAAAGTATTTAGATTGTGTTCGTGTATTTGGTTGTTTTTGATTTGTTTGTAAGTTTTCATATTTCATTTCTTAGTATTTATTTACCCTTTTTAAATCAAAAATGTGTATACCTTGACAATCTGGAGTGGAGAACGTTGAAATCCGAGAATTGGAACATCCAATAATTGAGGAGGAGGCAGTAGGTAATCTTTTGGTGGATATATTCGATTTAGATCCGCAATTATTTGCAAATGAAATCATTGCGGATGATATAAGCGACAATAGCGGTGGTAGCGGCTACGGAGATTATGATGTCTATGATGTCTACAGTAGTCTAAGTAGTCTGGATTGGTTGGAGGAGGAGGAGGAAGATTATTACGCCGATTCATTTCGCTTATTATTTTACAATCAGGAGGATTCTGATTACAAGACGTTATGTAACTGTCCAATTGACAAGGTATGCGATTGCGAATAAAAAAAGTTTATGTTCATTTGTAATATTTTTAATTGGGTGTAAATATGATAGAAAAAACAATAACAATAATAACATGAGTAAAAAGTGTATAAAAACGTAACAGTAATAATAAGATGTATACAACGTTTATAAAATTATATTTTTATGACCAAATGCTAAACTTTTTATTTTATCCGTAAAATATTGTTTAACGCATTGATCATTTATATCGAGTTCTACCTTATTTTGTTTTATTGTTCTAATTTTATGAGCAATAACATGAAATAAAGTTTGCTGTTTTATAACGTTCGTATTATTAAATAATGCGTCACAATATAAAGCGAATGTCAAATCACGCGAAACGATGTTTTTCATCACACCTTTTGCTTTTTTTACTTCTTTAGTTTCACCAGCTATGAGGAATGAATAAACTTTTGGAGCTAATGAGATATATTTTAACATTGTTTTACCTAATAATTCATCTTTAAATACACCAGGTATTTTTTTATTTAGGTTATTTTTTAACGGATGTTCATCGGGATAATCAGATAAATAAAAATAATGTGAATATTGTTGAAGGTATGGAGTAATAGTGTGATCTTTAAACAAAAAAATAAATGAATCAGTATCCATATAACATAAATTATATGGAATGTTTTCAAACATTATTTTCATTTTTTCATAATAAAATTCATACATTAGAACTTTACTAACCTCGAGAATTGTCGTTCCTAAATAAATAGGAGAATTTAATCGAATTTTGGTTTTATATCGGTGTATTCCAATGAGGTTTTCGCTAAAATAGACTGCTTCTTTAAAATTTAAATTGAAATTGATACGTTTTCTCGCATTTTCTATAGTTTTTCCAAAAATTGCATTATTCATTAATTTATATAAATTATTTTCAAATGCTGAATTGCTTTCAATTTGTAATTTTGTATTACAGTCTATATATATGATGCTAAAACTGGACCTTGTTTGAAGCTGATAATTTTATTAATTTTGTTAATTTTTAATCCGTGTTTTAATCCGAACTTTAGCATACGGTAATGCGTATGATAGTTTTTCTTATTTTCGAGAGTACACAATAAACGTGTAACACTACCAGTATGCCTATGTTCAGGGAAAAATGGAAAATCATTGTGCGCATCGTGTAATTCGATAGGATAATTAATATCAACATCGAAATAATAACCTATTTCTGCCATATCTGATAAATTCATAATAAATTTGGTAAACATGGAAAAATTTTCAATTTTTTTAAAATTATCAATGGGTAAGTATTGCGACATCGCCCATGAATATAATGCATTTGCATCAATATAAGCTAATGAACAAGGAAATAGAGAGGGATTATACGTTTCTGGACATTCAGGTGTATTAGCTTGCACGTAACGTGTTATGGTGTTTGTAATTCCACCACGTATAGCATTTTCAAAAAAACAATAAAAATTTGTTTCTTCCTGTGTGAATAAATGCAATTTAATTTTTGTCATTTTTTTCATAACATCGTATGCAAATCCAGGTAATTTAAGATAATGGGCGGGATCTAATTTATATACTCGTAAACATTTGTCACGAAATGTTGTGAATACATCAGCCAATGCACCTGTATCTTCTTTACAGTAAATTTGCATATAGTCATTAAATGTTTGACATTGAAATACGTTCCATACTTCTTCAGCATGACGATATTCATCGTCACTAATTTCAATACCTTTTAACGCATCAGTGAAAGCTTCTTTTGGCGGTAATCTAGTTTCTGACAATACGCTAGGATCATTCAAATAATTATAAGGAAATATACTTTTTCTTTTTACTAAGTTATTTTGTTCAGGAAATGGAAAAATTTTATCAACATACTTGAATTGTTCGGGATCTAATAGGTCAACTAATTGTTGTAAAGATGCTGTTAAAAATTTATATGAATCTACAAATTTTAAAGAAAAATGTTCGTTCACTTCAACGGAAAAACTTGTATATGTTTCTTGCATATGGGGGATTACGTCTATTTTACAATTAGCAAATGACGCCTGTAGTATTAAATGAAAATCATATTTACTACCATTATGAAAAAATATCGGTAAATACCGCTGATGTTTATATTTTAAATTACAACCACTATGTGCTACACCAAAAAGTTTTCCAGTTGTATGACAGTGATGAATACATCTCGCCTCATCATAATGCAATAGTTTTTCACAAATAACACACTCTCTGTGTTGCTGAAAATATTGTCTACGTTCTTTGTCACTCATAGGTGGTAATACCGCAAATTTGTTTAATTTTTTTTCTAGTATTTTTGCTAAATCCATCACATAATTTACAAAATGTTGCGATGCATCTTCCCCCGAATATACATGCGAGTCAGAGTTTTTCTTCTGCAGTATGAACATAATCTTTATAATTAACGTTTGGTGGAACAGTTACTATAATACTGTAACAAATCGCCTCATGTTCTACTAAGACTTCAGCCATACTTTGTAATTGTTTCACATCACTGTCTACACTACGTTGATTAAATGTTCGCCGTGAGGGTATTATATGTCGGAAAGTAGAAGGTTGTAATATACTCTCAAAATCAGCATACACAACAAAATGTAATGGTTCTTCGTATCCTCGCTCAATAAATTCAAAGGTTTCACCTTCTTTAGCTAATACACAATAGGCTGGTTTAACTTCATTTTTCTTACAATAATTTTTATGCTCACGTAAATCATCTTCGCAATCTACTCCACGAAAATAAGCTAAACAGAATTTACAAAATAGAACTCTACCAGTATTCCTAATATATTGTTTTCTTAGTAATGAATTTAAATCGGTAATTAGACAATAATGACTGTTTTTATGATCACTAGTTGTTTTTACTATAACATCATCTTCTTCAACTGTTTCAAATTCATTACGCGATCTAATAGGCTGGGTTAAATATAATAGATCAAAATGAAATCATTTTTCTATATCAATAGTTTTAATTGGATATAGTAGATCATTTGAGTCAATTCCAAAAATATTAATAGAAACCTCGGGATTATATCTTCCAATGGAATTGGGAAATTGATTTTTGAAAAATCAAACCGTATATTATATCGTTGAGAAATATAGTCTAAAAAGTGATCGCAATCATAAGTTTCTGGTAAATGTTGACGATTTCTATCATTAAGCATAAAATAACTTAATATACTATACATAAAACATTTTTCGTTATGCTCATTTTTAACATTAAGAATGCAACGTGTATTGTTTAATTTTACCGGTAATGGAATGTAGGAACCAACGCGATGTAAAGAATAGGTACACACACTTACATCATAAAAACTAACACCTACAAATGTCCATTCTGATTCGGATAATATTATAGTTTCAAAATGGTTCAAAAGTTCTTGTAACATTTTGTTTCGCACAATTTCCTCGATAGGAAATGTATTGATACGAAAAAAAGTATATTGTTTAGTGCGTAAGGTTATTTCAAAAGGTTCTGCCATTTCACTGATTTTATTCCCATAAGTATCAAGCTTATGAACCCATCTTCGCGTTTGAATAATACATTTAATTTGAACTTTTACGGCTTTTTTATCTAAAACTTCTTTTTTTATAATATCGGTAACAACGGGTAAAAATGATTCTAAATTAGAAATTAGAGATTGCGTATTAATTCGTGGAGCACCATCTTGTTTTTTCTCTACAACAATGTACGTTGAAAATTTTTGTTTCATTGCGCTTCTCCCCCTGAAAATATCATAATTATTTTCATGACGTATAAACCATTTATCATTCATCATTGCACGTGAATGCATTAATGTGTTTTCATGTACTCGTAATTGAGAGAGAGTAAAAAATTTTAACGAACAAATATCACAATTATAACTATGTCGTTGTTGCGACGTACCAACTAAATTACTGGAACTTGTGGCCGACGTATCCACCTCATCCTTGTTAGCATCATCAATGGTCGTTGCTACAGTTGAATTCGTGTCCGCACCATGTCCAGTTACACTCGATATAATACATTCTTCTTCTTCTTTTTCTTTTTCTGGAGATATGATAGAACCACTAGCAAGAGGGATATCCACAGCATCATCATGCATCATCTCCAATGTCATATTATGAACTAAATTACGTTTATGCACCTAACTTTGTAAATGGTTGGATAAACGACTGGAACGAGTAAACGATTTTTGACAAATTTTACAAAAAAACTTTGTTTCCATTTTAATGACTTAATTAAACGACGTCTCTACGATAGAAACACAAATACAGCCTCTATTGTATTATATAAAGTAATTTCATTGTTCAGTAAACTCCTCCTTTTATACTCATCAATTGTGTATTCAACATATATTTTTACTATGTTACCACTATATTTCCTGGTACTGTAAAAAACAAGAAAAAAGAAAAAGAAAAAGAAAAAGCAAAAGCAAAAAATGCTCAACCTTGCAAGTACTTTGGAAATTGCTGTTATATAACGAGGTGTATCCGTTTAAATGCGTAATTATACTCAATAATGACCTCTAATATCTGGTTAAATCAAAGAAGAAAGTGCATTCAATTGCAATCTTTATAAAAAAGATTCATAGTTTTAAGTAGTAATCAACGAAAAAAAAAACATGCAGCTACAACGTGAATGTCGCTTATGAAATGGAAATTTTTATTTTATATTAATAAAAAATAGGGTAATTAACATAACGATTATATATCCAGTATATACTTCTCAAATATAATTACTCGTCCTTCAAATTGAAATATTACTAAAATTTGTTATTAAAATTTCAATTAAAAAGAGCTGTAATTAACACTATCGTATCAATTGTTATATTTGCAGTAGACGTTGAGAGTAAAGTTAAAGTTAAAGTTACAACATATTATTGAAAACGTTATTTTTACTATTACAATGGTTGTCAGTCATTGGCGTTTTATTGTTAAGTCGGATGTTGATTTTTCTATTTCGGCTCAGAATGTTAATGAGTTATTAGAAACGTATCAAAAGTATTCACCGAAAGTAAAATATATTGCGAAAGATTGTAAAGAAATTAAATTATAGTTTAATGGTTTTGAATTCCGAGATCGTGTAGCTGCATTGCTGGCCACCACACAATATGCGGACTATCTCATTGTTAAAGGGGTATATATGGAGAAGTTGAATACTCCACAAAAACATGCTGTATCTCCTCCTGCTCCATTATATGAACAAGATGCGCAAATGTGGAGCGATGATGATCAACATACAGAAACATTACTGTCAATTGCAGAAGAAATGGATCCTAGTTTCAAATCTCCGCAAACATCATCGAATTATCCAGTGCAAAAATATATAATAACTTCCGATCCTCGTTATACGATTGAGCAGTATGAGGAAATTGCATTCTTACCGCAAACACGTAATAATGAAAGTGAGTTTATATTAGTAAGTGAAAAAAATTGTTGTTTATTACCCGGGGTTTGCGCTATATTTGCACAATCATATAAAATTTACGCAAAACCGGGGTACACGTTATTTTTTTCTTCCGTTGATAACTGCAAAATATGTATAAACGATTTTTTTTATTTTAAATGCGATGACTTTCCCACTAAAACTGATTGTACATAATAATTCTTCAGAAACATATAATATTAAACGCGGTGAACCTATTGCTCGTGTGTCCGTCAAAAAATTGTCAGAGTTATTCTCAGCTAAACATCGAGTAGATGGGAAAGATTTCGAAGCTTGTAATGTTAAACAGTTACTTATAAATTGTTAACTTGTGTCATTGATTAATATTTTACGTATTATTCATCATTAAAAATTGTGTAATATTTTTAATAAAATCTCATATGATTTATATATTTTATTGTGTGCGAGTCATTTTTTCAGTTGGCGTGAAAACTTTATTCAACCCACAAAACAGCAATGATGAATATAAATTTTTATAAGACTAAAAAAAAGTAACGCGATAGAAAAAACTTGTTAAGTAACCACTTCAAAATGGGAAACAACTTGAAAGTAGTATGCAATGCACAACTATAAAAAAGTTGTATACAAATTAGTAATATAAAAAAGAACAAGCAATTTCACACTATTTTACATTCAATTTAGAAGAAATGAACACCTAATAAAACCAATATATAAATAATTTATGAGGTCGACTAGATAGCTATCATATCGTCATAAAAAAGTTGTGTTCCTCAAACAGCATACTATATTTCTTGGAACGCATCAAAAGCAAAATGTAAAATAGAATAAATTAAAAAAAACGTTCGAGTTATAAGCTCATCTCCTTTCACTTCTATTATAATCTCTCTCATAGCTCAGTCGTCTACGTCGCAGTTTTCATCACTTGGATGTCACTGGTTCAAATCCCAGCAAAGGTAAAAAATTTTTAAATAGAAATTATCGATACCGAATAAAGATGGTGCTACTATATAGGTAACCAACATCCAACAGAAAGGGGAGAGGGAATATATAATTTGGGCCGTATGTCAGGTCTGCGACCTGACATACGGTCCAAATAGGCCTACTATTGTCAAATATAGGCATTTGAGTGAAATGACCATTGTTCAGTGCGTGACCCTGACACCTGACATACGATAAAATACATTTTTATACTACTCAGAACTGCCTTGTTCAACGCTGCAAATAAGTTGAGATTTCAATGTGGCTCACAGATTGTGGTTCAAACATTACGATAGATTTCAGCTAAGCTATATAGATTTATTTTCTACTCTCCAGTGAAAACCAGAAATATTTGTTATATTACTAAGGCTCTTTACTAGCAGGTATGCCCATGAAGGTGATAAGTGATGAATCGCATTTTGTATTATTATATATAATTATATTAATGATAAACGATGTAAAATTCATGAAAAAACGAAAAACAAGATGGCAGCTCATCAATTGTCATCCTCATGCGCATACCTGCTATAAAAGACCCTTAATACTAAGCAACATCTGTTATCAGTCAGACTCGCGTCCAAATACTGTGGTTAATTTAACCAAATTCTGACTATTTTTAACCAATTTTGAAAATTTCTGCTGATCATTTGTTGATTTAGAGGCTAGCTGATTTTTTTAGCCGAATTATAAGCATTTAGCCGCCGAATTTTCCAATTTTAGTCGATTCTTCAATATTCATTAAAAATCTCGTAGTTCTTGCGGTAATTTGAAGGTGAACTTATTTTGGTTATTTTATCAAAATTATCTGCTTCCGTATTCACCCCCAAAAATGAATTCAAATTTTCTAAAATTCTCTAGAAAAAACCTAAAAATCGGCGATGTTTCCACTGGCCGTTTAGTTGTTAAGTGTTGCCATTTTAGCCGAATTCCGGCTATTTTTAGCAGATTTTGAAATTTTCTGCGGATTATTTGCCGACTTAGTCACTAGTCGATTTTTTTAGCCGATTTTAACCGCTTTTTTGAAACCTAATTGATTTCAAATATCTGTACCGCACATGAACCACGGTGTGTATTTTCCATAAGTGTCAAATTTTGTAATGGCTGCCATTCAAAAATCAGTTGACCGATTTGGCTCAAATTCAATACTGAACCAGTCCCTAATAGTCTCCAACAGCCTTAATAATTTTCAAATCAAAATCTTTTAATTTACGGGAGTTATCGTGATGATAACATGTTAGGCTTGCAACACTTTGAGAATCCCTTCCACCGAAGCCAGCGGATGAATTTCAAAAATTTTAACAGGAATGTGTATATTCGTGATCTATGACTCTGGATCGGCGCTTTTCCACACATCCCGCCATGGCACTGAATGTAATAGTTATATTTTCCTTCAGGAAAATAGACTAAAATCAAATCTGACAACACTGGTCTAGCGCCATAGTTTCATCATTTACAAAACGCATTTCAGTGACAGAGCATTAATCGAATCAAGAATCCACCGCGGTGGGCAACAATCGAAAATTCAGACGGAAAAAGTGTAGACACCACTTTTTGACTAATGGTTTTAGGCCACAGAAATGATTTCATACCTGGTGGGACGACGATTTCTCGGATGTCCGATTCGGATTCTGATGGTAAGTTGTTGGAAACCACAATGAATTCGTACACCTTGCCAGGCAGACAGTCCCTTAGGTACACGTAATCTTCGTAATATTCCGACACCTTTTGAAAGTTTTCAGCCCCTTTAATCCTGCGAACAAGGTTATTTTTCAGCATGATGCCAAATCAGCATATCGCAGATCATTTTTCGCATACGTACCTATATTTTACGAAAAAGTTGCAGCCTGGTGCCTCGCCGTGGCAGTTATGTTGTCTGCCGCACGGTAGCCATCTTATTTTCACGTTAGAATTCCAGAACTTTTCTGTGTAAATTTTGTAATCGAACTCGGGCTTCGCAGGTTCTGAAAAATCGATTTTGCGAGTTTCGGATTCGATGAAATATCTGATTAGAGCCAATTTTGGTAACGGTTAGTGGAGCAGTGAATGCGGTTTTATACTAAAAATTTAGAGTGGAAAAGCTCACTGGATTGATGGTTTATCTTTCGTTTCTTCGTAGATAATGATTCGGTATTTGGTATTTTCTTTTAAATCGTTGAGTTTTACTTGTCCCTCCGTTGAGTCTGCTGTTCGCCCAGCTTTTAATTCTGGACCGAGTTGAGTTTCGCGAATCTCCTGATAAGCGAATGTGTATCGAATTTGGTGGTGTGTTTCGCTGGTCGTAGGTTTCCACGTGACGAGAATGGCCGTATCACAGAGCGGTAGAGCTTTAAAAGATGGATCGGTTGTCGAGGTGGCTGGAACCATAGTGCATGACTTCGTGATGGCAAAAATAAATTATTTCTCTTGTTGAAGATGTTTTTGGGCTTGAAAACGTGCGTATGAAATTGAAATTGAATGTCTTTAAAGTTATGGGCTTTAACGTTGTCTGGGAAAAACACTGCAAGAGTCAATGAATTTATCGATTCGATAGAATACGAAAGCGAAAAAAAAGGCAGAATGATGACCCCAGTATGAATAGTGGAGTCCATACTGTATTGCACCCCCCCTTTTCGGTGATACACCACCCGGCAAACAATTTATAGCAGTATATTTAGCTTTACTGCTAATTACACCACTAATTCACCGCTAACATCAGTACATGTCTAATTCACTGTAAATTATGAGAATGTGTGTAGTTGATTTATCTGTAAAATGTCTGTAAGAATAGTATTTTACAGCTATGTAAATGAGTGCCATTTCTTAAATCTTGGCAAATAATTTGTAAAAAAGTTTGGGAACTCCACTGCTAATTTTAGCGTTACTTTTGTATTCTCACAGCTAAAAACCAATGCTAAATTAGCCGTCACTCATAATTTGGCACACTTTTTATGGCTAATACACAGCTATGCAATTTCTTACTGCTAAATTAGTGATAAAAAGTGTGCCAAATGGCTAATACACAGCTATGTAACGTCTCAATGCTAAATTAGCTGTAAAAAATGTGCCAAATTAGGAATAACGGCTAATTTAGCATTGCTTTATAGCTGTGAGAATACTTAAGTACCGTTAAAATTAGCAGTGGAGACTCCTAATTTTTTTTACCAGTTTGCTGTTAATTGTTTGCCAGGATGATTCTCTGTTTTAATTGTTCTGATTTTGTCGGTGAGGAAGCTAACTTGCAGATAAAAAAAATTACAGGGGTAAAAAAGCTATTTTACACCCAGAAAAGATTTAATATTAGGGGTAAATTGACAGTTTTGAGGCTAACATGCATCTATCTCATTCATGTCTGTTTTATAGTTGTGGGGAAGCTAATTTACAGACATTCATTATTTCAGGAGGGGCAAACAAATTTCCTGGGAGGGGCAAGTCTAAATGCAGATATTTACCAAAAAAATTTTTTGATCATTTCTCTTAGGTATTATTTTTTCAGGAGTATGTTAACAAAAGTAGTGGTAATGATAATGTTTGGGCGATGTGGTTTGTAACAGTGGAGTAATAGATTTCATTGTTTTCAATGTGTACACCCCTTTTTAGGGTTGATGGGAGTAAAATATGAAATTTTTCAAATTTGATGCTGATGGCAGTGGCTCGATTGCTGTTAAGTTTGGCAAAATGCAAAGATTTAAAACAAGCTGTTTGATTCTCTATCAGAATCACACAAAAATTAATGTGAATAATTAAATGCTAATTATCGGAATTTACTTGATTCCAAGTGCGCATGGTGTATCAGATAAATAAAAAACAGGATGCTACTCGTCTTCATTGATTGTTCCAACCTGAAAAATGTAACAAATATTGTTAAAATTCTTTCGATATAAGTCGAAGCTGAACAGTTACCTATTATCTATTGGTGAACATTAAAATCTTAGTTTTATTACTCAGTCGATAGATCTTTTTGCTAGAAAACTTTGAAACATTTTTGAAACCATTATATTTGTCTAAAGACACCCAATTGTTGGAGTAGGTATATGATTTGCCTAATAGAAGTACTGTGAGTTCCCTTTGTCGGATGATAAGTTCTCTCGTATGCATGAGAGAAAACAATATTTTCCATTTGAACTTTCCAACCTAATCGGATTCAGTTTATCATTTTCACTATACTTTTGCACGTTTCTGCACCACTAAATTTTAATGGATAAATATTATTTGTAACTGGAAAAATGTATAAGGTTTACCATCTTGACTGTACCCGCTACCTTCTAGTTTATTTTTCATTCTGAAAATTCAATAACATCTGTTAACCACCTTTCTGTGATATATCTTTTCATTCCTTCTTTTGCAGAGTCTTGCCTACAGCAGGAAAACTCAGAGAAATACATGTCTTCTGATTGAACAGTTTTTTCACGTCTCTGAATTTTTATTTTATTTTACGTTGGTCCAAAAATGAAGTAATCGCTAGTTTTTTCTCCAAACCACACCGTGACCAGTGAAATATTTTTAATGAGGTTTTATCATCTTCCAGAAGAAAGAAAACAGTGGATGAGATTTAGCTGACTACATGCGAAAAGGTAGTTAAACTTTTAAAAGGTTTTCAAATATTTTGTAAATTGTCTCATCGGTTTTGTACTCACCACTCGAACAATCGGCAACCATTTCCCTGGCAAATGAAATATATTACCTTCTCCTTTTAAAAACTTTGATTAAATCTCCGAGTCAATTGCTCCGTAACGTTATAGGTATTTATATACTAATTAGTTATCAAATGCAACGGTGTAAATTAATTTTCATTGTTTGCGGATGCTTCCTTTATTCCCAGTTAACCGATGACCGTACCTATTGATGTTTCTTTCTTTTTGGAATATCTTCTTCAAAAAATATTCTCACCTCACCCTCAGTCTTTCAAGTTAGAAAAATCAATGAGAACGTTATTTTGTTGAAATAATTAGATTCAATAATGAAAATTTTAATTCGGAATTTTACCTGAACTATTCTGCCCTCTAAATCTTCGAAATCATGAATTGGAAATTTCACTTTCAAAATGCCAGTCCGCAACACTAATGATTTGGTTTCATATGTATAATTACTCGAGTTACCTCTATCGCAGAACTCTGACGAATGTTTAAATTGGTTTCTCCAATTAAAAATTAAGATAAAATTCTCATAATGCGGAGAGAAACACAGATAATTTTATGATCTCAAAGTTTAAGGTCACCATTTCATTTGAAAATGTTTCATTGTTTGATGGCGTGTTTACTATTTTGGTAGATAATTTTGTGGACAAAGTCCAAACAGTATCAGTTTTTTTTTTAGATTCTTTTTTTGGCCTTTTTTTTTTTTTTTGTTTTGAAGGAAAACTTTTGGTAGCAAACTCCTATGATTTGACAAAACAAATCCGACTCCAAAAATTTTTAACGGCCAAAAAAATCGGACGTCGTAAGAGAAGCCAATTCTATGTCCCAATACTGGTCGCAAATAATTGACATCAGCAGACTGAATCGTGGAGCCCTTGCTTATTCTTTTTTAATACAGAAAAAAAGGAAATTGTAATAATGTAACAGCATGAAAGAGGTGAATTCTATTTGTTTGACCTCTTTTATGGATTCCACCTTACAAGAAACAAATAATAATGTCTGAAGAAGATTATTACTGTCTCTAAAATATTATTATTAATAGTTTATTGTTTCGGGAATCAAATTCACACTTTAATAAAATACTAATATTTTTGCAACATAATATATTAAGAACGGTTTTACAGTCTCAATAATTTATAGGTTCTTATACAACAAGTACTACAATGACTTAAAGACAGGTAAAAAACTGCAATAGTTTCATTGAAAATATGAGTTTATATACTCTTAAAGAATATGTTTTTTCACAGTAATTGTTATGTTTTAGGTAGTAATTTGTTTACACTGAGGGGTCATGTATTTAAGAATATTCGATCGACCAGACTATTGCGGTTGTTGAATATTCCATTAGAAAACATGTGAAACGTTTTTTTTTTGAAAAGTAAACAAGCAAATAATTTGTTACAAATAAAACAGTCTCGTTTTTTAGTTTATTTTGTGATAAGTACATCAGAGGGTACGGCTTATGAGGCACTGATTTCAAATTTGATGTTAATTTTTTCATTCAACCCTTTCCCCAGAGATTTCATAAAAGGGCCAAATGTTTACTTCTCTTATTGTGTTGTGTGATATATCAGGGGATATGTTTTTTGGGGAACTGGTTTCTAGTTTTACTTTTTTTTTTTTTTTTTGTTTCATTTAAACCATCTTCGACTATCAGGAGCTTGAAAAGGAGGGCAGATTTTGACTTATTACGTTTTATTGGATGATACACCGTTAGGTATATTTCTCGAGGTTCTGATTTCGAATTTAACTTATTTTGTTTCCTAATGTAGAGAATAAAAATTTGAAATGGTTACTGTTCGGATGGTTGAATGGGAAGCAAGTACCTCTCACTTGCCACAAGCTATATCTTTTCAAGGAAATCATATATATCGTCTTAAACAAGTTGAGTTCAAAGTTCTATTTACTCTTCCAGCTACACCATTTAGTTGTGGTGTATCTGAAGGACAAGTCACTTATGTTGTTACACATCATTTGATTATAAACTGGAAATAATTCGGCTACATAAGTTTTATTTTTAATCGAGTTACTAATTGTATACCTTGAAAAGTTGAAGTACTGAACTGGAGCAGGACGTACAGCTGTTTGTAATCTTCACACAATATTTTAATATTTGAAAAAGGAGTAATCATATGATTTAAAAAACATTCTAATTTTCTTTTATCAAACCAACCGTCATAATTTACCATTAATGTTTTCAATAACTCTTCAAAATTAATTAACCATGTTTTTAAAAAATCAGTATTCTTTTGATTAAAATCTTTCCTATAAATTTCTGAGATGTAGGTATCACACAAACCACCATGGCGGTTCTTTGAAATCAGGAATTTTAAGAAAACACAAAGTAGAATCTTTCTTAACAAATAGAAGTTTTTGATGAACTTCCTCTAGCCATTCACATACAGTAGCATGAGCATCAATCTTTAATTGAGTCTCATCATCATTACATAATTTACTTAGATTTTCAATATTAAACACTAAAACGTACATATTAAATTGATCATACTATAATCGAAAATTAGTATCATCTGATAATTTAATTGAGGTAATTCTTACTTTAGATGAAAAATAATAATTTGAGTCGTTTGGCTTACCCCATCCATCATTTTCAAGTTTGCTCGACATTAAGCAGATAAAATGTTTATTGCGTTCTTCTCCTTTTGTGATCAGCTGGTTCCTTCTCCCTACATCATTATTTTTCTTGTTGATGTACCACATGTTGTTCTCAACGAACAATTTTGGCTTCTTGATCGTATTCTTCATCACAGTTTTCTTCTATTGTGTTAAATTGAGATGTCTGCATTGGTACAGAATCCCTCGCTACTTCAGAATATGATTGTAGACATTGGTTTAGGGGTTCATGTACTTGCTCAACTATGTTAACTTCTTTATTGGATGCAGGTTTCTTTTTTTGATTTACTCCTGCAGTCGTCTGAGACACAAAAAGGAAACAGGCTGTTAAAACACGGCTTGATATGATCCTAGAAATAAAGAAAGAATATTAGAACGCTCACAATCTGAAAATACCGGATTGAGAGACAGAAAATCAGATGACTAATGCTATCCTTGTCTTTTTCATTTCAGCTGGGTCTACCAGTATTTCTTCTTGAATATTTCTCATTTTTACCGTAAAAATTACTCGCCTTTGTTGAAGTAATCAACTTTTAAGTAGGTAGGTTTTGTTTAGAAAATTTACTTATTAAGCTTGGTGTAGTATTAGTACCTAAGGTTGGGGTGGTACGTTTTTTGTTTCATGACCCCACGAGAATTTTGGCATTATTAACTCAAATTCATGTATATTCTGTTTCCTTGTTCCTACTGTACAAGTTGCAATTTTTGTCCGACAATTACAAAATTCGCTGCGAACGTATGTATACTAAGTCAAGGAATAGACCTACTGATTTTTGTGTGGATCGGCTGGACGGTGTAGTGGGTAGAAGCTTATAATTAGTGTGGTTTAAGGTCCAAGGGACCATATAAAGTTGGTTGGAGTCACACGCCTGCTCACACAGCCTCGTAACTCACAACTGACGTTGCCTCAACACCAATGTCTCCTCTTCCTAGAGGGAGTACTCCGGCGCATCGCCTGTGCGCGGGAGACCCGTGGGCGGAGCCACGACACTGGGGGCGGTGTGCGAGGGTAGTCTTTGGAGACTACCTTCTGAAGATCGACCTGAAATCTAAGAAAGATTTGACATGACAAGTACAAACAAAGTTTTTTATTTAATATAAAAATAAAAAAGTACAAACTGTAGGAACTAAAAAATATATAACAGAATCCATTAGTCTTCTGAGCAACTGCCGGACGTTTTGTAGAAGAGGAAGACATATGTTATGTTTGGCCATAGATAACGGATTCTGTAAGGAAGAGTGGGAAGTTAGCAAGTTGCAAAACATTGTCAATGTCTTAGAAAGAGTGCATGCGCTGTCACCAATTGCCCGTGATCCTTCATGAGGTACTTGACAACAAGAGTGGGTGCCAAAAAATCAAAAGTATACCGTGTTTAGGAGCATAGTATTCAATTATGGCGCGCCCTAAAGACAGTAAAAATAAGGTTTTTTGAACCTTTCCTACATATGTCATGTCCAGGTATATCTTAGAAAGGAGAAGGAAAATTATTTCTAATTTTGAGTAACCTTCGATTTTAGCTCTAGCGGAGCCAAAAATTTCAGTGGTCGAGATGATTCTTTTTTACTAGAGAATTCAATTTTCGCGTGTCTGATGTTTCCATCATGCGATTTCTCGAGACCAGTGATTCTAGCGAGTTTGTATACGCCAGGTTTAGATGTGTAATCTAAAACATGAACTATGTCATTGACCTGCGGTTGGTATGAAACCGAACGATATGCATTGGGTAAGGCAGACGGGGGTCTGTCTCGAAGATAAAGTAAATACTCTCTCTTCCAAGATAGCCAAAGTTTATTAAGGTAATCTTGATCCAATTTCCACATATCTAAGATCTGTTTAGCCGTAGGAGTTGATTCCAGTAAAGTCAGATCGTCAGGTAAACTTAGTGTTCCTAAGTTCGCATGTTGAAAATGCGCTGGCGTCAACGTATGTTGACCATTATCATCGGAAGATGGGCAAAGAGGTCTGGAATTAACCATAGTTTGAATGTCCTTCAAACTAGCCTGAAAAGTATGGATGTATATGGAGTTGTGTCCATGAACTCGGTAAAACACTTGTTTTATAATGCCGATAATACGTTCATAAACTCCACCATACCACGGGGCTTTTGCCGGGATGAAATGCCATTCGATACCTTTCGTATCAAGATTGTCCTTTATTTCTGAGGTTTCAGAAAAAGTTGTCCAGTAATTCGGTAGGTATACCGAAAGCAGCTGAAATTGTGCCGCATTATCTGACAGAATTGCTTTGGGTGTTCCTTTATCAGCAAAAAATGTCAGAAATGCTGTCCAAATTTCTGTCGTCGTTAAAGACGAAATCGAAATTAGATAAACAGCCCTTGTTGATAGACAAGTGAAAATAAGAACCCATTTTTTATAAATGGTAGACGTTGGTGTCGCCAACTGATTTTTCCTTTTTGGTAAGTATTTGTCGAATACAGGAAAAGGTCCAAAAATATCTACACCCGTATAAGAAAATGGGTGGGTATATGGAATAAGTCTAAAATCTGGCAAGGACGAGTGAGTCGGTTGCTTAAAAGGTTTATTCTCAGATTTTTTGCATAAAATGCAAGACTTTTTGAGTATTTGTGGAAGGACTTTCAAGGCCTTCGGCACAAAATAATGCCGACGGAAATCCGCAAGTGTGAACTTGCTACCCGTGTGCACATTGGTAAGATGTGTATGCATTAGAATAAGTTCAGTCAGGTAAGACTTAGGATGCAATAATATGGGCAAAAGCATATCTTTTGCATAAGGTATTTCTGGAAGGTAATTTCTAGTACGCAAAATTCCAGAGGGATCCATACAAATATGAAATTTTCCATAGGAAACATATTTTGGAGGATTTTGCTTCAAAAGAATGTCAAATATTTTGGGGAAATATTTCTTTTGGTCGGCATATATGAAGCAAAGCATTACAAAATGAAAGTTAAATTTCATTATTGCGTATGGACTTAACAAACGTTTCCGTCTGATCCTTCGATTGTTAAATCGACGAACTGCTTTCAGACATTGGTAAAATGTCCTAACAAGTTTTTTCAAAGAATTGAATCTTTCAATGTTAATTTCAAATGGTGTATTTGAAGGAGGATGAATAAAGCTCGTAAAGGAATTACGATATTTATCGGGATCCATATTGCTTTTTGACAAGTCAATGGGTTGTGAAGATTGGACTATCTCTGTTTCCACTTCCTGTACAGGATTGGGTTGAGAGTTAGGCAATTGAACTTCACATTCAGAGTTATCTGAATTAAGGAAGAATTGAGGGATAAGTCTCTTTCGAGATTTTTCAATCCTTCTTCGTCTGGCTGGACGACAATTATCAAAGGTATCATCTGCTTTCACAGATATTGAGGATGATAATTTTGGTGAAATACTCAAGGATTGCCTTAAGGTACAAAATACTGGTCTAGAAATTTCTTCCTCAGTATGTTCTGGCAGAGACTCAATGACGTGTAAGTCAGTTTCTGGCCAGAAGGATGAATCTTGGTGGAGCCAAGATGGACCAGTCCACCAAAGTGACTGCATGAGATTGTCTACAGTAGATCCTCTGGATCCAATATCTGCAGGATTTTCTATGGATGGTACGTAGCGATACTCAACAGATGGAATGGACTTTATTTCATTAACTCTGTTTGCTACGAATTGAGGTAAAATTTTACGCTCAAGTAACCATGTCAAGACACATTTACTGTCAGACCATAGAAAGGTACATGAATTTTGTAGATTCATCGGTTTACGTGTTGCACGTAAACCTCTAGCACCGATTAAGGCGGCTATAAGTTCCAGTTTTGGAATAGTTATGGGTCTCATGGGAGTGACACGAGATTTACCCATAAGGAAACGTACAGAATAAGAATTTGAGTCCTTATTGTAAAAACGTACGTAAATTACCATTGAAAATGCAACGTTAGATGCATCGGTAAACGCATGTAGTTGGCATGCATCAGGATTATAAGTCCCAATATACAATTGTCTGGGAAGACAATACCTAGTAGAATCCATAAGGTCATTAAGGATATCAGTGGCTACAGGTTGTAGTTTCTCTGGGATTGGCTGATCCCATTTCAACTCTTCAGACCAAAGTATTTTAATAAATGATCTGGAGGGTATGAAAGCTGGTGCGAACCAACCGAGAGGGTCATAAAATGAAGACATGACCTTCAAGAAAGATCGTTTTGTCCAACAGGCAGTTAGAGCTTGTGGTGTTGGAATATACATAACATCGTTATCCATATCCCAAACGAGTCCTAAAACCTTTATAAGAGGCTTATCCAATGCAAATTTAGGATCAAATTCTTTTCGCATAGGTATACAGTTCGTTCCCCATAATGCGAGTTGCATTGAAATATCGTTGAACAGTTTATTTGATCTATAATATAGATCCTTTACCGCTTGAAAAGTAGGTAAAGATGTTGCCAAATTGTCAACATAAAACTGTTGCAAGAATTTATCATGGAATTCCTTATCAACGAGTTGAAAGTGATTTAGCAAAACCGCTGCTAAAAGAAATGGTGCCGTAATTATTCCAAATGGAACACGACAAAACCGAAATACTAATAGATTGGTCAAATCCATAGGTTTAGTAGGGTCTTTTATCCAGAAAAAACGAGTGACATCTCTGTCAGCTGGATGTAGGCCTATCTGGTGAAAGGCTTTTTTAATATCTGCTACTATTCCGTAAGGGTCTTTACGAAAGCCTAGTAGAATCGATATTAAATCTGCTAAGATTATTTTCCCTTTGAACATACAATCATTGAGAGAATGATTCGATTTTTTGGTTTTGGCAGAACCATCGAAAACTACGCGAAGTGGAGTACTTTTTGTAGGATCATATATACCTTTGTGGGGTAAGTAGTGCACTAGCTCAGCTGGAGTATCATGATCTATAGATTCGATCATTTCCAAGTCTACCAAAGAGTGAAAATACTGGTCGTATAAATGAAAGAATTGGAGATTCTGTATCATTTTTGGTAGTTGCTGTGCTAGGCGACGATAAGCTAGACGATAATTGTCTAAAAGTGGCGGAGGATTGAACCTATATAGCCATCGTATTTGATAACGATTATTTACAAGAGTAATATCCTTGTAAAACAGTCGAAGTGCTTCAGCTTCCGCTTCAGCTTCAACTAAATTAGTTGTTTCAATACCTAGGGTATCTAACTTCCAAAAATTTTCTACACTTTGTGGAGTGGTAAAAAAGATAGAAGTAAAAGCGTCACTTTCCACCAGAGGGTCGATAGAGCCTCCTAACATATGTCCAAAATCAGTACTGATTAATGTTAGAGTAGGGGAGAGTTGTCTGACGTTTCTCACGAAGGACCACATAAAATCATTACCGATAAGCAAATGTATCGTGTGTTCACGGTCAATAACGGAGAATTCAATATGTGAATATTGAGGAAAAAGAATTTTGAATTCCTTAAAATCTGGTTGAGATAAATTTCGTGCTATGTAGGGCACAGTGTTTGCCAAAATAAGAACTTTCGTTCCATCAGGTTTTTGAATCTGAAATTGGACTTTAAATGATCGAAAGGTATTCGATGTTGAGTTTGCAGCACCTTTAAAATGCAAAGTCTGATAGTCATCAGACATATTTTCCTTAAGATAAGTATTTGCATACTCCTGGTATATGTAAGTTTCCTTACTACCAGAATCAAAAAATCCATTAATTTTAATAGAATCGGAAAATTCGGATACGTGAACATACGATTGAAACGTAAGAAAATGAGCAGAAGTATCATTATTGTTAAAAAATGAAAAAGACTCACTCAGTATGGGCAATCCGTACTGCTGTTTGGCCTCTTCTTCTTCTACTCCTGATACTTTCGGTATCAGCGATGGATTGTTAGATCCATTTTCCAGCTGTGGAAATAAAGAAAGATCGTTATTTATAGAATTATCATTTTCTATAAACGATTTATGTTGCTGAAACATACTTTTTTCTGGCAAGTACACCTTGTACTCTTCCAGAACTTCCTGCCATGCGTCGCATTTTCCCCGAGTGATCGGATACGGTGCATTAGGGCATAGATTGGGATGATGTCCTCGTCCCAAACATTCGAACCATCTGCAGTGTTGTGGTGGCAGCACTCTGCAGACGTCTTCATTCTCGTTATGCTTGTTAGAGCATCAAACGCAGAGATTTCTGCGTTGGTAGAACTGTTTACGTTCGTCCAACGTATTGACTGAGCAGCACAGGAAACTGTGGTGCTGGCGATCGCAAAAAATACAATTACCTTTTGCGGTAACCTTCAGCACGCTGACGGGGATTAATTTACCTTTCGGTAATCTCAGGTAAACTGAGCCATCAGCACCTGTAACAACGGAAGAATTTGTTGTTGATAATTTTGAAAACGATGTGTTAGCATCTGTAGATTTAAAACGTTTATTAGACGAGTTTGAATTAGAAGGATTAGATTTATCTTTTCCTCTCCTTTTGCCAGTATTTGTAATGGCAAAATTACGTCTGCCTTTAGGCTGATTATTCCTATTTCTATTAGATGTATTGGTATTTCTATCAATATTAGGCTTGTTAGAATTAGATGTTGAGTCTAGTTTTTTAGGCACGGAAGTACTAAGGTCATTAGTAAGTTCTCGAATTTTAATAAATTCACAAATTGCCTCAAACAAATGTTTGACATGCCTTTCGCCTGATCTAATATTATTTTGGTAGGATCTGGGAGGAAATTTTTTAACTATTATATTAAAAAGTTGTTCCTCGTCTACAGTTTTGCAGACCATACGATAGCGATCTATCATAACAGACACTGAATCAAGTCCATCTAAAATAGATGTAAATTCATTGGTTGTTGTAGGAAAAGCTGTAAGTTGTTCCCACAATGCAGCACGAATTTTAGATTCGTCACCATATCTACTATGGAGAAATTTCAAACGTTGAACGTAACCAACGTCATCGGGTGAAAAATGATTAATTTTTTCAGAGAGAAATTTTGGTAGTGCACCCTGGAGTAAATTTATTTTTTGAGGTATCGCAATGTCGTTGCGTTTATTTACATAATTATTAAAGCCATTAATAAATCCAGGATATCCCAAAATTTCTCCGTTCCATCTTTCCAGATAGAATTTAGGGGGTTTAAGGTTGGTGAAACCTTTCTCTAACGGATTTTCCGTTTGAGATTCCCAACATTTTGGAATATAGCCAAAAGATTGTTTTTGATAATCAGAAATGTTAATTTCTGTGGAAGGAAGAATTGGTTCAGATAGTCCCAATAGTAGATTGGATTGCGTATTATTATTAATAACAGGCACAGGTGTGAACGAATGTTCTGAGGAATTAAGAGGTAACTCACCTCTGAGTGTTTTAGAAGGGGTTGGGGCCTCAACATCCTCAGAATGTCCGTTCGACATCTGTTCGAAAGTACGTTTTTTAGAATTACTTCTTTCGATTTGCGGTTGTCTCAGCTTGGCAGGCTGATCCGCACCTTCCTGCTCCAGGTAGTCGTCATCTTTCGGATGGCTTGAGTGACGATTAGAAGCTTCTGAAGTTTCCTTCAGATACAATCTTTCAAATTGTAAGATATTCATTTGAAATTCATCGTTGATCGATGTTTCGACATCCTTTAGGGATTTCTCCCAATGCCGATATGAGTTGAGGGATTTGTACAATTCTTCCCGATTTTGTACAAGGGATTTAGCTAATTCCTTAGCCCGAGTTTCTCGTCGAAGTTTCTCTTCGGCTTCCTTCTTCCTCATATTTTCAAACTCTTGTTGAAACGAAGTCGAAGGGGGTGGATTCGGCGTAGGTTCCAAGGTGCCAGGCGCATACTTTTTGAGTATTCTGGCCCTTTTTACCAAGAGATCTCTCTTGCAGTTGCGGGAAGCAACCAAAATTTTTCTGTCCAGACCTTTAGGCGGTACCTCCAGGTCTTGGAGACAAGAATCGATGGCTTCGATTTCCGACAAAATTTTGTCGTAATTTTCACCTTGGACATAAGGTGTCTCTAACAGCTGGTCAAGTTGTTGCGCGTACGACTGGCAGTCGTCTACAATCGCCATAAATTCGTAGGCGTCATCAGATATGTCTGAGTCCGAAGATGAGGACATAAATGATATCGTCTTACGAGGAGCTGGTTTTTCGACGATAGCTTCAGCTCTCTTTCGCTGCTCTTCTTCAGCAGCTTTTTTCTTTTTGGCTTCGTTAGCCAATCGAAGCTTTTCGGCTTCTTTCTCTAGTCGAATTTTATCTTCGGCTAGAGCTTTGCGAAGTTTCTCGACTTCTTCAGCCTTTCGGGCTTTGTCGAGATCCAAGACCTTTCGGGCCTTCTCCTGGTCAGCAGCCTTTCGGGCTTTTTCCGAGTCCGCAGCCTTTTTTGCTTTGTCAGCATCAGCTGCTTTTTTGGCCTCTTTGGCTTTTTCAGCCTCTTTTTTCTTGGCCATATTCTTGCGAATTTTTTGTTCATGTTCCTTGAACATGCGCAACTGTTCATCATCAGCTGCCTTCTCTTTAGCTTGTTCAGCTAATTGAGCAGCTTCTTGTTGATGTTGTTGTTGTTGGATCTCACGATCCACTTCTTCATGCCATGGGACATTATTGGGATTGAGGAGGGAATCCTCTTCACGAGCGTCAGCTGGTGATTGTTGTTGTTGTTGCTGATTTTTGTCAGCCATTTCGCTTCTGTTGACAGACAGATATACAAAAAAAATTTGTATAAAAATGCAAAATTACGTTTGGAAAACGCTAAAGATTATGTGTAATAGGAAATAATATGCGTTAACATAGTGACCTAATTACGAATACGTGTCAATAACACGAACTTCAACACACTAGAGTTGTACGAACATAAAATGTACGTAAAAAATATACGTAAGTGCGTACGCAATATAATTCAGGCAGAAAAATATTTTTTATACCTGTATACGGAATATAAAATTGCGTAATCTACCATGTATTTTAGGGTTATATCTGTGAGGATATAAATATTTTTAAAATATTTCTAAGTGTTTACGATCGATAAAAAATCGGGCGTGACCTTAGGACAAAATTATGATTTTTATATATGAATAGGCAATTCATAAAATTTTTCAAAGTTTTTCGAACTTGAAAAAAATTGGGCGTGACCCTGGGGCAAAATACCGATTTTTATACATGAATGGTCAATTCAAAAAATAGATTTTTAAGTTTTTCAAACCTAAAAAAAATCGGGCGTGACCCTAGGACGAGAATCCAATTTAATAACATGAATGGGAAATTCAACAAATATATTCTAAGTGTTAGGGACCCCAAAAAAAATTGGGCGTGACCCTATGGCGATAAAAGGTTTTTTAATCGCGACACTTAAAAATGCAAAATTAATTTAAATAAAATTTACGAAATATATGAGGGTAACCCATATTTTTCATTGGTCAAATGAATACGTAAATAAATAAATTAAATGCAAATAAATGATTTCTCATTCAAAAAATATATAGGATTTTTCGAATCCAAAAGACCTAATTTTGACTTTTTCGTAATTGTAAGATTACGTTTCGCGTAATAATTTTACGAGAAAATATACGGTAATTACTTGGAAAGTAAATAAAAGCACATTCTATATAATATTGAAATATTATAATCCATTAGGACTTACCAATTTTCGTTGATAATGGATTAATTGGCGTGTGGATTATTGATTCTGGCCACTACACCTGTCGTATTTTGAGGATACGGTGAAGATACGCAAATAATCGCGAGATAAATCTTTTTGGCGAAAAGATGAAAATTCGACGTAATGTTAATTACGAAAAGATGCACAAAATTAATTTTCGAAAGAAGATTTCGAAAAAAAAGTTTTTTCAATATGTCGTATTGAACACTTAATAGATCGCGGCGTGGGAACGCACAAAATTTACGTAAAAGACGTAAAATCGGAAAAATCACGTAATAATTCTCGCGAATTATAATAAAGCGTACGAAAATACACAAATTTACGTGAAAATTAATTAAAAAACGCATTAATTAATGTGCAAAAATAATAAAAACTTATTAAGGGATGAGTGGTCACGTCCTTGCAGCATCGATAATCGGTTAATTGGATTAGGCGGCAAGGTGGACGTGATCAGAATTTGCATTCTGCGCATGCGTGAGCATACGATGACGATGTTCGGTTGATGCCTACATCGTACAACGCGCGTACGTAATTGTAGGGTTGCGTATATTTACACGTAATTTGTAAATGTGTGAGTATATTTTTGCAAGTTACGACAATGTTGGCCGTTTTCGTCCTTGAATACGTCGATGTGATGCATTGACACTGTATTTTATCTATTTTCGGACGAATTTTTACATTTTCTAAATCACGTTTTTTAATCGTGCGGGTGCGAGAGAGAAGGAAATAATTATATTTGTCGATATAAATTCTCGTAGGCGCGATATTTTTCGTAAGAAAAAACGATTAAAGTATTTATAGGTGGTTTAGACCTAGAAAATTAATTATTGTCTTAACATTTTTCAATGCTAATTACGGACAAAAAATTAATTTTTTCGTAGACATTTTTTTTTTTTTTTTTTTTTTAAGGACTTTATTCCTATGTCCGAATGCGTGAAAAAATACGTAATATGGTCAATATTAATGCTAGGGGCGGCGGAAAAATTATTTTAATAATTTTTTCGCCTATATTTTCGTGTGTAAGATGAAAAAAAATTATAAAAGAGAATGTTTAGTTCTGTTTTTTACTGGGGGCGGCGAAAAATACGTTCGCCGCATAATTTTTTATAGTATTGGAAATACCATGTATTGTATTATGTCATTTATTTTTCGAATAAATATTCCTTTCTGTGTTTAGCAGAAATAAAATACGAAGTATTTACGGTCAGTAAATAGGCTAACTTATTCAGTTATAGTTGAGAATAATAAGAAATTATTCAGGAAAAAATACAAGTATTTTTTAGTTGAGAGTTATGCTTTGTGGAAGCGATTTTTATAGACGAATTTATTCAATCCGCAAAGAATTATTCATTCCTTTTGACCACATACCTAATTGCTCCTGCTACCATGTAGTGGGTAGAAGCTTATAATTAGTGTGGTTTAAGGTCCAAGGGACCATATAAAGTTGGTTGGAGTCACACGCCTGCTCACACAGCCTCGTAACTCACAACTGACGTTCCCTCAACACCAATGTCTCCTCTTCCTAGAGGGAGTACTCCGGCGCATCGCCTGTGCGCGGGAGACCCGTGGGCGGAGCCACGACAGACGGTACTTCTAATACCGCCATTTTTGTTTTTATTTTGGCTCGTTAATGTTCAATTTCGCAGCAGTAGTTACGAAATTCAGAATAAATATTTGTTATAATTTATTTTATTACGATACCAATTTTGGCGCCGATCGGCAAGATGGTACTTCCGGTACCACTATGTTTATTTTTATATTGGTCATAAAATGCGGAATTTTGGAAAAATATATACAAAATTTAGAAAAAATATTTATAATAATTTATCGTAGTATGCTACTAATTTTGGTGCGAACTTCCGATTAAGCTATTTTTTCCATTTTGGTTGGCTATAAAATGATTAATTTTAAGCAAGTAGCTTTAAAATTAAAAAAAAAAAACTAGCTCATCAACAGCCTCGCTAGAAGAAGTAGACTTTTAAAAATGAAATTATAAAATTAGGTGGAAACTTACGTGTGTAAGTTCATGTACATAGATCGTATTTTATGATTGTATCAAATTTTTCATCGGCTGATGACATTTCAGGCTATCTGCAATATAAAAGCATTATTTTTTGAAATGAAAAATCAACTAAAATTACAAATTTTAGTTTTAAAAATGAATAAATAATGGACTTGAACTACCATCCTGCCCATCTGCACGAAAATTATTGGTAACATGTTACAATCAATTATAATGAATTTTTTTTTGAAAATTTCTGAGCCATTTGTTCAAAATTAAGCATTTTATAGCCAAACTAAAAACGAAAAAATAGCTTTACCGGAAGTACCGTTCGGGTCGACCCGTACCAAAATTAGTAGCATGCTACAATAAATTATGATAAATGTTTTTTTCAAATTTGGTGCATACTGTTCCAAAATTTCGCATTTTATTAGCAATGTAAAAACAAACATAGCGATACCGGAAGTACTGTTCGGCTGATCCGCACCAAACTGAATTTGTCCGGTCCTTCGCTAAATACAAATATTCGTCCCCAATTTCGTGATTATCGGACAAAAATTTTAACCTTTGCGGTAGGAACAAGAAAACAGAATATTATTATATAAATGAATTTGAGTTATTGGTGCCAACATTTTCCTCAGGTCATGAAACGAAAAATGTCATTGGGGCCAGTAACGCACCTAGTGTAATAAGCAGATTTTCTAAAGAAAACCTATCTAATTGAAAAATATTTATTATGATTATTCGGGGAGAAAAAAATTCAATAAATTCGAAGAAGCCGAACAATTTTTTCCGCAAACACAGTACCTACATGAAATGTGAATGACAAGGAAAGCATTAGTCGATTTATTTTCCGTCTCTTTTTCATAAGTTTTCTTAGGTTTGTTTACATTGGCTATATGAAGTGTAAGCGAGGAACCTTGAAAGAAAGATTTTTCGGAACCATGACGTCATTATTTCGTTGCCTTTTTTTTTGGTGTTTGTAATATGGTTGTTTGGGCATTCGGCTGGAATCTCAACTTACCTACCTATACTGCTATTCCCTTTACTTTGTTTATCTTGCATGATTTGATTTGACTTTAACTTATGCTGATTTCCATAGGTATCCTTCATTCTTTTCTTTTCACGTGCTATTCATCTGCCTTGTTCGGGT
>WOFM01000229.1:95879-300991 GCA_011428145.1 Ericerus pela
AATGACAAACAGCCTTAATTTTAACCTATTTATTCGATATATTTCTACATTTTAACTAATAAAATTCTCCTGGTAAACTAGGAACAGCGGTTTTTTTTTTATTATTTTTGCAAATTCAGAAAAAAAGGCGAATACTTGAAATATTATCCCTCAAAAGTCTCAAAACATAAAAAAAAAAAGAAAAGAAGAAGGTACTTTTTCTTTCAAAACGAGTTTGCAACACTGTACTGATTTGTACGGATTTTTTGGCAATTGAAAAATGTAGAAATATGACAGAGTACGGACTTTTCATATTTGAAACCTGGCAATCCTGAGACCAGTGCATACAATCAAAAATGGTTGGCAATTGTTCATGCTGTGTTCCAGGGAATAAAACAGAGTAAGAAAATCGAAAATTCAAAAGCGGCAGAGTAAAATCGTTGGAGTTTGGTGTCATCTGGGCAAGATAGCAGCAGAAAAACATCGGAAAACTACGAAAACAGAACAAAGAAATAAAAGATAAGTAAAAAGTTTAGATTAACTAACCATTAATTCGTGTGATTTTGCCCCGAATTAATTAGAAAAAATCAAAATTTCGGTAAAACAAAGTTAAATTTCGATATATTTTCATGTAAATTCTCAACCAAATTTCAAGTAAAGTCGAAACTTGAAAGGTGGTATTAATAGCCCTTCAAACTTTATCTTGTTGGTCGAGAATTGTATAAAAAGGAAATCTTTGTTGGATGAGTTTCATCGAATCCAACAATAGGAAACCTACATTTATGAACATTGACATTAGTGACAGATTTTTTCCTGTTCACATACAATAAAAGATCTTTTCAATTGATGAAAGCTAACAGATTATTTCCTTTTCAGCAGTAATCTTGTTCATATTTTTGTTGAATAATTTTTGCACTGAGTATTAATTCACATTTTAACGTGTTTAACAGAATCATCTGTGTTCTGAAACAAGACTTAAGGCTTTAACCAATTCCATTTCGAACATTTTCGGCGATAAAGTCAGAGTAATTCGATCGCTCAAGAAGTAGAAACAACGGAGGAGAGATCACCTCATCGTCGGCAACACATATTTCGTGAGACTTAATTTAAAATATTAATTAATTATTGAATGTTATACTATAGTGTATTTAATTTGCATTCCCTATCGAGTGGTTGAGACCGTGTTGTGCATTATCGTGTGGTTGAGACCGTGTTACCCCCTAGATTTAAGTTCTCGTGTTTCTGAGGTAGGATCTAAATTCCCAAACATCCCAAATTTAATAATAAAATGTCACGATTTGACACAAAAAAGGTATTCAATGGAAGGAATTATGATGCCTGGAGGACCACGATGGTCTCAACACTCTATGTAGAGGGATTATATCCGATTATGCACGATGTTGAGACCAAAGTGCTATTTTTGGGACTGGAGTTGAACAATTTTTTAAACCCTGACTCTGGCAATGCTAGTTCAGCTAGTCAAATGGCATATTTTTGAAATCAAGAAAAGGGAAAGGCGTTAATCTATCAGGGATTAAACAACGAATTAATTGAAAGAGTAAAAGATTTAAAAACGATAAATCAAATTTTAAAAGTCTTAGATGAAAGGTACAAAAGCTGCACGCAAGTTACATATATTAACGCGAAGCAGGCCTTTCAGAGATTAAAATTTAACAGTGACAGAAATATGAGAAGTTATTTAGATGTGTTTTTGAGATCAGCCCAAAAAATAAGGGACTGTGGTAAAACTTTAGATAAACAGGAGGAGATAGAACAACTTTTAATATCATTGAACATGGACTATGACATGACAAGGCTGAAGTTCAATACTTTAAGTCAGGATCAAAAAACAATTAAAACACTCCACGCCATGTTGATTGAAAGGTCAGATAGGTTGTATAATGAGAAAAAGTCAAGATATAATAATAATAAATTTCGTAATTTCAACCAAAATAATAAAAATCAGAGATTTCAATATGGAGGAAATTACAATAGATATAATTACACAAATAGAAACCAAAACCATAGTCAAAATGTAGATCAGGGGAAAATGACATATAATAATAATCAAAAGTCAGATATGTCTCAGAACAATAATAATTATGAAAACAGAAAATATGATAATAATCAAAATCAAAATAATTTGTCAAGTTCGAATAACTTAGTATGTTTTAAGTGCCATGGCAAAGGGCACATAGCCAAATTATGTCCGTCAAATAAAGAGGGTGCAAAACCCCAAGATACGGACGAAACAATTCAAATAATAATAATAAAAATAAAAAGGAAAATGATGTTCAATGGTCCATGATGACTAGATATAAGGGTCATGAACCGGAATAAAACACAAATAATAATAAATTAATAAACTTGATCACATCTAAAGACACGAAACAAGAGTCAGACTCAGATTATGTCCCCTTACTAAAAGAATAATGTTAGATGGTGGAGCTGTTGCTCACGTAATATCAGATTTGTCAAAACTGTCTAACCCAATAATGCTAGAAAAGCCTATCGAGTTAGAATGTGCCATTCAAGACACCCTACTCATTGCCACACATATAGGAACTATGTTCATCAGAGTGGAAAATTCAGAGAGAAATCAAAAAGTAATAAGATTAAAAAACGTACATTATGTACCATCTCTAAACGTAGATCTAATGTCAGGGATTAAAATAACAGAAAACAGGGCGCTAGGCATAGATCAAAATTTCTCTGCAGCACACATATACGTCTGTGGGACGGATGAAGTAATTTTTTCGGCCCCAAAAATAAGAGGTGTATACATGGTGAAGTACGAAATTGTACCAGAGTCCACCGTTAATATTATAGAAAATGAAAACGATTTAAATAGAATATGTCCTTATAATAACGAATCAAATAAATTGGCATGTATGCCTAATATAAATTCCCAAGATGAATGGATGGAATATGAAGTAGAGGAAGAAATTATTGAGGAAAGTCAGGAGGAGAACGAAGAGAAGGGAGAGAATATTATTAATAATACACAATGTGAGAATTATAGCAAATTAAATTATACTCGTGACTATTATTCTCGCATATCATTTGTGGTGGCAACACTGTTTATATATTTTTGTGATCTGTGATTTTTAGTGTTTTGTACCTGACTGTGATATTTTAATAATCATACGCCTCTAGTCGCTTTTTGTCATTCATGTTGTTAACAACTCCACTTCTATTAATGTGGAAATAAAAGTTCGTAATTAGTGAATCTTGTGTCTTTATTTATGTGTTCGTAATGTGTGTGTCTAGTCTCTGTTCGATGTCGTTTTTAGTTTAGGTTCGTTTCATAGGTTTTTCGTCGTCTCGATCCGTTGATTTCTTCCTCAACTTCTCACAGGTTATGGGCCCAGAAACCTGGATGTCAACGTGGTCGCCATTGTCATAGTTCGTCAATGTTGTGCTGTCGGATCCTGCTCGCCACACCCAAGTAGTATCATGCCTGCTAATTGTTTTTCAATTGTTTGATATGTTCTCTGTTCGATGTTCCTGTGATCTCGTTTGTGTTGAATTGTTGGTCGACGTGTCTGAAAGTTGCTGAAAATCGCTGTGTTTGCGGTGTAACTGATCGTTCGTACCTGTCAACGAGATGGAAGCGCGAAAGAAGAACATGATCGAGCCGTTCAATGGGCAGAATGGCCGCACATGGAAGTTCCGGATGGAACTGTTGTTGGCAAAGGAGTCGTTAACTAATATTATAATCGATTCTTTGCCGACTGTTCGTAACAGGGGAGATGCTTGGTCCAAGGAGAACGCGAAGGCGATGTTCCTGATAGCTAACAACGTGACTGACGAGTACCTTGAGATGATCCAGACGTACACGACGGCGAAGGAGATGTTTCATGTCCTAACGAACCTCATCGACAACGGCAATGACCAGACGCTGATGGATTTACGAGGTGATTTGTACGCAAAACGGTATGTGTCTGGTATTGATTTGCATAAATATTTGTTGGATTTTCGTTCTCGTTGTAGACGTTTGACTGAATTAGGAGATTTAACGACCACGAAACAGTTTATTTTGGTATTGCTGAGGTCATTACCTGCAGAATTTCGTCCAATTAAGGTTGTAATCGAAGATGCAGAAGTCGTCACCTGGGATGGTGTTTTCATGAAATTGAATAACTTCCAGCGTGAGCTATCGTCTGATAGCAAATCGGCAGTTCGAGGTAACACTCTGAACACTACATCTCTAAAACCTTCATCAGTGGGTGCCACTGGTGAAGAGAACATTTATTTTGGTGATTGTAATAATGTTGGACGAAATTTTGGGAATAATAGTAAAGGAAATCGTTTTAATCGTGGTCGATCTCGAAATAATAATAATGGTCGTGGTTTTAGTCGAGGCGGAAATAATAATTTTAATAATAATAATCAAAATTCGAGCTCAAATAATAATAATAATAGTAATAATTTTAATGGACGTGGTCGTAATAATAATACTGACGGTGGACATTCGAATGTAAAATGTCACTATTGCAACAAAATAGGGCACATAGCCCGAAATTGTTATTCCAAAAATCGTAACAATAATAATAGTTGTAATAATAGTAATAATAATAGTGAAAATCGAATTAATGACCAAAGTTCCAATAATAATAACAGTAATAGGAGCTCGGCACAGATGTGCAATGAAAATTTTAATGCTAATGACGTTTGCTCTGAAGTGGGTTACAGCTTCACGTTGAATAATGACGATAATAAAAAAATTAATGACTCTTGCAATGCAAAAGAAAATTTAAATTTGATAACCACATTTATAGTTGACAGTGGATGCACAATTCACATTATTAATGATATAAATTTGTTCAGTGATTATATAGATTTGATCAGACCGCATAGTATCTGTGTTGCGAAGAAGGGTGTCTCTCTGTCTGTCACGTCGGTGGGTACTGTAAAATTAAAACTTTTAAATGGAATCGTAATCGAGTTAAAAAATGTAAGGTACGCTCGGGAGCTGCCACAGAATCTGCTTTCGGTTAAACGAATGAGCAGGTCGGGATTTGACACTTTGTTCAAGGAAGAGTCTGTTGAGATCATCCAACGCTGCAGTGGAAAAGTAGTTACCACTGGTGTTAGCGTAGACTCGGATTTGTACACAATTGACTTTGTAAAAATGTCAAGTCAATCGTGTAATCTGACGTTGGGGGATGAGTTGAGCCCACTGTTCGTGTGGCATAAACGACTTGCTCATTTAAATGTGAACGATGTTCGATTGTTGTCGAGTAGGGGTTTGATACCCAATGTTGACTCCAATCGCAGATTGCTGTGTGAGCCCTGTGTTATGGGGAAACAGAGTCGAAAACCATTCCAAAGGCATGAAAGAAAAACAAGTAAGCCATTGGAGTTGGTTCATACTGATCTCTGTGGACCTATTAACCCTCCTGCATATAAAGGAGCTAAGTATTTCATGACCTTTATCGACGATTACTCAAATTTTTGTTGTGTCTACTTGCTGGCGAACAAGACAGAAGCTTTTACGAAATTTAAAGAATATCATGAGATGGTCTCGAATAAGTTTGGCTATAACGTAAAGAGACTCCGTTGTGATCGCGGCACAGAGTACTTGAATACCACCTTCCAGTCATATTGTACTGAGAAAGGAATTGTGGTTGAACCTACTGTTGGTGGTTGTCCTCAGCAGAATGGAAAAGCTGAGAGAATGAACAGGACACTGTGCGAGAGGGCAAGGACACTGTTGTTTGAGAGTGGTCTTGGAAAGATATTTTGGTCGGAAGCCATATTGTGCTCCAACTATATCATAAACAGATGCCCCACAAATAAAGATTTTATTCCATTTGAGAGATGGTTTGGTGAGAAATACAATTATAATAAATTAAAAACGTTTGGATGCGACGCATATATGTTGTCATTCAAACATGACTCTGATAAATTTAAGAATAAAAGTGAAAAGCTTGTAATGGTAGGTTATTCACCATGCGGCTACAGGTTGTTAGACTTAAGTACTAAGGAGATACGTCTGTCACGTGATGTTGAGTTCTTCGAAGGTGCAATAAGTAATCCTGAACATAATAAATATACTAAAAATGATGAGTTGTTTAAAGAAGTCACTGAATCCAACTTGGAAAATATTGAAGTTGATGGTGATTTAAATTTAGATTGTCTTTCACAGGAGGCGACTACACGTGATCAAGCAGCAGGAAATATATACCTGGCTGAGGATGGCATTCCTTTGACGTTTGAGGAGGCGAGTGCAGCACCTGATAGTCTGATGTGGAAGGAGGCCATTTCATCTGAAATAAGTGCCCTGAACTCCAATCAGACTTGGAAGGTGACCAAACGTCCAAAGGACGCCCCTACCATCACGTGTCGTTGGATATTTAATAAAAAATATGATAATGAAAATAATGTTTTATATAAAGCTAGGTTAGTTGCCAGAGGTTGTCAGCAGAAGAAAGGCTTCAATTTTAATGAAGTATATGCGCCAGTGGCGAAACTTTCGACTGTGAGGACCCTCTTGGCTGTTAGTAATAAATTAAAATTTTATATAGAACAAATAGATATCTGTAGTGCGTTCTTGAACGGTATTCTTTCTGAGGATGTGTACCTCGAGATACCTGAAGGTATTGAAACGCAGGTTGATAAATATAATAATGTATTAAAACTAAATAGGTCTATATATGGTCTTAAACAGTCGCCAAAAGTGTGGAATAAGTTATTTAATGAGTTCCTGTTGTCACTTGGCTTTGTACAAAGCATGGCTGATGACTGTCTGTATGTTTTCAAAAATAAACATGATGGAACGATGGTTTATCTACTCACTTATGTTGATGACGTTCTCATTAGTTCAAATAATAAAGAACAAATTATATTTTTCAAAAATAAAATTAATAAGAGATTCAAATGTAAGGATCTTGGAAAAGTTAATAAATATCTAGGTTTAAACATTAATTACAGTTGCGAAGAGGGCATACTGGAGATCGAGCAGAAGAATCTCATCGAGTCTGTTGCTAGGCGGTTCGGTGTTGATAAATGTGCACCTACCTACACACCTATTGACCCCAAACTCCAATTGGATAGGGACCTCAATGCGTGTGATAGTGTGCTGAATAATAACTATCAACAGCTCGTGGGATGTTTGATGTACCTAATACTAGGATCACAGCCTGATATTTGCTTTGCAATATCGTACTTCAGCCAGTTCTCCAGTTATGCCACAGATGAACATTTCAAATATTTATTGAGAGTTCTGAAATATTTAGTGACTACTAAAGATAAAAAACTTGTATATTCATATGAACATAATAATAATGGCAATATAGTCGAAACATATTCGGATGCCGATTGGGGTAACTGTGTTAACACAAGACGGTCAATCTCGGGTTACTGTGTCTTTGTTTATGGGTCGCTGGTGTCCTGGTCTAGTAAGAAACAACCAACGGTAGCTCTGTCTAGCACTGAAAGTGAGTTGATCGTCATATGCGATGCTACCACTGAATCAATTTGGTTGAAATATTTAATGAGTGACTTTTGCATTCAAATTAATGACAGAGCTGTAATTTACGAAGACAATCAGAGTTGTCTGGCTATTTTGCACTCTGGAAAATGGAACACACGCAGATCAAAACATGTGGACGTAAAGTACCGTTTTGTGTGCAATCACGTAAATTTAGACTTTAAGTATTCATACGTGTCAACTTCGCGACAGTTGGCTGATGTTTTTACGAAGGGCTGCCCGAGGCCTAAATTTGATGTATTCTGTAAAATGTTAAAGTTGTTGTAACTTATTGTATATGTTTACCATTCATGTAATATTTGTTGTAACTTTTTGTATTTTTGTTGACCTCTTGTCATTTGTGTTCATAATGACTTCATTAGTTTAATAATTCATTTTTACCATTTTACCGTATTCGTATAAGTTTAATTTGAGGAGGCGTGTGAGAATTATAGCAAATTAAATTATACTCGTGACTATTATTCTCGCATATCATTTGTGGTGGCAACACTGTTTATATATTTTTGTGATCTGTGATTTTTAGTGTTTTGTACCTGACTGTGATATTTTAATAATCATACGCCTCTAGTCGCTTTTTGTCATTCATGTTGTTAACAACTCCACTTCTATTAATGTGGAAATAAAAGTTCGTAATTAGTGAATCTTGTGTCTTTATTTATGTGTTCGTAATGTGTGTGTCTAGTCTCTGTTCGATGTCGTTTTTAGTTTAGGTTCGTTTCATAGGTTTTTCGTCGTCTCGATCCGTTGATTTCTTCCTCAACTTCTCACACACAAAAAAAAACACAATTAATAATAATGAAGATAATAATATTATAATAAACCTTAATGACGAATATGATAATAATGACCCACAAAATAATGAAACGAATGAAGGTGGAAACGAAATGAATGAGGATGTAGGTATAAACACTAATAACAATATAATAAATGATAATGATATAATAAATGATGATCAAGACGTCAACGAGAATGTAGGAAAATTAAAGATAGATAAAAAAATGATATGGCATAGGAGATTGGGACACTTATCAGGAAAAAATTTAAAGTTCTTGACAAAGGTCTCAAGAGGCATTCCAAACGGAATTACGTTTTGTGATGACGAGTTCAGTCTGTGTGAGGTATGTGTGAAAGCTAATTCTAGAAGATTAGGGCACAATGGAACTCGCACAAGGCCAGAAAGAAAACTCGAGCTTGTTTCATCGGATACATTGGGCCCCTTCTCACCAGGCATATATGGTGAAAAGTATGTTTTAATATTCATGGACCATGCCACAAAATACACTTTTATCTCCACTATTGAGAAAAAATCAATGGTTTTCGAGGAGTTTAAAAAACTATTTATGAAATTAAAGTCAAAATTACCGGATTACCCAATAGCCACTTTAAGATGTGACAATGCTAGGGAATATCTTGATCCGAATTTGAAGACATTTTGTGAGGACAACGGCGTAAACCTCGAGCCTGTTGTTCCGTATTCACCGGAGTTGAATGCGATGGCTGAAAGGCAGAATCAAACGATCATGGCAAGGACAAGGGCTATGTTGTTTGACTCCAATTTGGACTTCAGTTTTTGGTCATTGGCTGTTCTGACGGCTGTTTATGTTATAAACAGAAGCCCAACTGGGGCCAACAAAGACCATAAGACCCCTTTTGAGATGTTTTATGGCACAAAGCCAGACGTATGTAATATGAGAGTTTTTGGGTCTCTTGCTCACAGGCATATTCCCATAGAGGTCCGTCAGCAACAAGCCACAAAAAATAAAAGAAAAAAAGCTAACAGTGAACACCCGAAATTAACCCAAAGATCCGATAAAGGAATTTTTGTAGGGTATACCAATAGTGGGTACTGTATAAGGGACCCATTAATAGACAAATCGCATGTTACATGCGATGTCAGATTTGATGAAATGAGAAACATAAAACAAATAGATAATAAAAATAATGATAATGAAAAAATATAGGATAATAATAATATAATAGAAACCCCTGTAATTTTAAACTTATTTAAATCAAGATATAAGAATTACATTGAGGACCACATCCCTCAAAAATGGGAGGATGTTGAAAACAATCCTTTTAAGGAAGAATGGCAACAAGCCATTACAAACGAGCTAAAGTCATTATCTGATATTGGCATGTGGGAAGTCGTCCCAAAGGAGAAAAATGTGAGGTTAGTAGATACGAAGTGGTGTTTCACCACAAAACCCAACAACCAAAGCGTTCATATACCGAAGGCTAGACTGGTTGCGAGGGGTTTTAAAGATCTTACTCACTACTCTCTAACTGAAACATATGCCCCGGTAATCCAATATTGGCTAATAAGATGGATACTATCCATTACAAATAAATACAGTCTAAATATAACACAATTCGATATAAAGACAGCCTTCCTTAACTCACAAATAAAATATCCTATATTCATATCAAACCCTGAGGGATACCAACTAGGCGAAAATAATTGCCTGAGATTAATAAAGTCAATATATGGACTGAAAACATCTTCCAAGAGTTGGTACGACTTGTTGAATTCAACAATAATTCAAGCTGGATTCATCCAATCAAAGAGAGATAGATGTTTATACATCAAACAGGATAATATGGTGCAATGGCACTCCTGATAGTCTACGTGGATGACATGTTGTTGGCTAGTAACCACAACGAGTGGACACAAGATTTAATAAATACTTTCAATAAAAATTTCACATTAAAAATAGAACATAATCCAACTTTCTTCGTAGGTTTCGAAATAAGTCGAGATATCCCTAGAAAACAAATAATACTCACACAAAGTAGATATATTGATAAGATTCTCCAGAAGTTTGGAATGACGGAATGTAATCCATCTTCCACACCCATGGAGACTGGACTTAAGATAAATAAGCCAACAAATGGAATGGATGACACCGAATATAGGGCTATGATTGGGAATCTGCTATATGTGGCAAGACTGACCCACCCGGATATTGCCTTCGCCGTCAATTATTTATCACGTTTTCAGGCATCCTCCAATAATGAAATAAAAAACTACGTTCGTAGTATTATTAGGTACCTTAAAACTACAAGGGACTTCTCTCTGGTCTTCCACTCCGACCAAACACACATTAAGGCTTTTGTCAATGCGTCGTATGCACCCAACGTAGACGATTCACCCATCAATATAAATAACTTGGAGAAAGGGTGCTCCACAACTGGCTTTATGATATTTGTAAACAGAGATTTGTTAAATTGGGCCGTTCACTGGCAAAACACGGTTGCAACTTCGTCTACTGCAGCCGAGTTAATTGCATTGAATGATGCACTAGATGACATATATGTGATCTGGAGACTTACGGAAAGCGTTTTCTCTGTAACTGACCCAGTGTAAGTGTACGAGGACGATATATCTGCGTCCCGTATTGCATCTGGGGGAGGCCAGAAACGCTCCAGGTCCCTTGCGATCAAATGCTACGCACTGCTGGAAGCTTTCCAACAAAAATTAATAAGTTTTAATGATATTAGGTCATCTGATCAAGTTGCTGATATATTGACTAAGGCACTTGATTGGAAAACCTTCCAAAATATTGTTACGAGAATCCTCCGAACAAGTCAACTTTTCGGCCAATAGTCTTAATTGACATAACCCTTAAAATTTTTGATATTTGGTTTTGGACTGCGGATGGGCGTTGGTCTTTTAGCGCCTGTTGGAAACCGAGCGGTCCATATTTTGTTTCACAATTCACATCACAACTTTCAATAGGTTCCCCATCGCTGCTCTGCCTCTCTTACTGGCATCAGCATTCCCTAACAAATACAATTGATTCTAACAATAGCATATTTATCTAAACCCCACACAACTAATTATAAGGACATACATAATGATACTTTCTCTCCACAGCTGACGATGAGGAGATATTGATCTCTCCGACCTACCTTTTATATATATTTTTTAAATTAAAATCACACAATATTTATAAGACATGACACTATAACAGAAGGTTAAATGTATTCCTCATGTTAATAATTACACGATATATAATATAAAACAATTGATACATAAATTTATAAACATTTTAATTGTACATCATGATACTAGTCAACGACATACCTAATATTTTTACCATTTTTATAGCAATTTTTTTAATATGATATTTATATGTAACAATTTTGACTGCTATTGCTTATTATTTTTTTATACATACTTTGTGTGACACATTTTTTACTTATATGTTTGTTCGTCCGTTTTGAATTGCAGGGGGGTGTTGGGATACGATTCCCTCACTTCCTCACGAACACATAACCTTACATTGACTAATACTGTATGTAACAGGTATATTACATTTATTCGTTTTACATGTGGTGACACTGATTGCCAACACAATATTCTTTCCGCCACTGCTCGATGGAGAATGTTCTCCGTTTGTCAGTCGTTGTACTAACGTCGCTAATAAATCATTTTTCTAAGATGGAAGTCCGTGCTTATCTTTTCCGTGTAAAGTGATCAGAACTCACCTCAATAGTTTTCAAAGTGAATCATTTTTATTCTTGTGCCTTGAATCTCAAATGTGTTCTCGAAATATGGCTGTTTAGTATCTTTGTCTAAGTGATATGTAATTGTTATTCTCAGTGAAGTTTCGACATCTTGGGTGTTCATTTTCTCACAAAAATGAACAAATTATTACAGAAATGTAGACTTTTTAATTAAAAAATAATTTGTTTTGAGTAACAAAATTGCTGTCAAAATAGCACCAACACCTCTTTAGTGAGCAGTTTTGTTGATTTTTTTTGGGAACATAAAAATAACATGGGTCTTATGCAGAGTTGTCCCACTTGTCTTATGTACCTCTTTGAACTGAAGATTAAGCAGAATTTATCAAAAACCTGTAGCATTGGAGTCATCGTCTACCTGTGTAGAATTACATGTTGAAGTGAGGTTGAAATCCAAGGAAAGGAACAAGTTAGTTAGAGATACTATAATGCAATGATCAAAAGTACAAATTACAAGTTTGAGGAAGATGAACGATCTCCCTCCATTACAAGATTAAAGTTTGAGTGGGAAATGAGTTTCAGCGTTCTCGGGTGAGCAAATGAAAAAAGTCGTGTTTGTTCGCACAACCTGAATATTGTTAGTACGCGTTATCGAGAGTAGTTGCGCTAAGTATTAGTGAGCGAGTGTAGGTGGAGTGTGGAACAACACCCCCCCCCCTCCCAGTCCAACGAAACGAGCGAACATGATTTATCGCAAGAACGAATATTATAAATAAATTAATTTTGAATTATTATATTATTATACATTTATGTTCATTTCCCAAACAAAATAAATTATATAAAGTATGAAAAATGACTAGATTATTATTTGATCGTAACATATATTTCGATGTATTTTCAAAATTATTTGTCGACATATTATATTGCGGTAATGGATTTCAATTCGGGTATTTTTCGATCTTTCATGCTGTTTGAGAAAAGTTTTGTTCAACTTTGTTTAATACTTGTTGAATAAGGGTGTTCCAAAATGTGATAAACTAATATCAACCAAACGTGTGAAATCATGTCAATGATTTGTATTCAAATCTCTGTTCATTCGAACATTGAATTTGCAGAGATGACAATGAATACCTACACGAAAATAAATTTTGTTTCAACAAGTATTTTTTGGCCTAAAGGATATAATATATTATTAATTTTGTTTGAACATGTGATTTTTTCTTTTCTTTTCTCAAACATTATATTTTCAGGTACCATGCTGTAAAAAACGAGATTATTATATTCAGCGACTTGTGAATTGACATATTATTAGCTTCGAATATTTGTATTCCTTCCCCTTTTAAAATAAATGATTTTCCTATATAATTATTATGAATTTGAGAAATTTTACTGTGAGAGATTTAATGTTGTTAATATTTTGTCGACTAAGTTTCTAAATTTCTGTTTGTCAAGACTTTTTGTTAGCATGTCTGCTAATTGTGAATTCGTACCAACAGTTTTGAATTCGATTTCTTTATCCTCTACTGATTGTGTAATGGCATAACATTTTATCATTAAAGCTCTTGCTCGTTTTTGAGCTCCTCCCAACATTATTCTAAGGGCTGATATATTATCTTCGAAGATTCTTACTGGGTCATTTTCTTGGAATATTTCTTTTTGTAATAGAAAGGTCACTTGTATATCGTCTAAAGCATCGAATACTGCGATTATTTCAGCAGCAGTTGAGCTTGTGGCCACGATTGTTTGTCTTCTTACATTCCAATTAATTAAATCCCCATTTAAATATATTACAAATCCTGATATAGATTTCCCTTAATTTAAATTTGATATTTTTATTTCATGATCTTTTACGTCTGGGGCATAAGATGCATCTATGAAAGAGTGTGTAAATTTAATCGAAAACTCCTTTGCTGTGTTCACATATCCGAATATCTGTCCTACATGATTTTTTAATTCAGAATTTGATTTTGCTCGGAACCGTGAGAAAAAATTAACTGCAAATGAAATATTGGGTCTTGTTATTCTAGCTAGATATAACAGGGCTCCAATCATTGAACGATATTCAGTATCGTCTGTGCAGTTTTCATCTTCTTCAATTTTTAGAGATGTTTCTATGGGTGTATTTATGAAATTTGATTCATTCTGATTATATTTTTTTAATATTTTTTCTATATATCTTGACTGTATTAAAGTTATTGTATTTTCTTTCCTATCTCTTATTATTTCAAATCCTAAATAAAATCTCGGGTTATTAATTATTTTCATGGTAAATCTTTTTTGAAATGATTCATTTACATTTTTAATCCATTCAGGGGTGTTTGATGCTATTAATATGTCATCAACATATGTAATCATGAATATTATTTTTTCATTTGATTTTTTAAAATATAAGCATTTATCTGTTTTAGATCTTTCAAAGTTCATTTTTAAAATATATTCGTTTATTAAATTATACCATGATTTGGACGATGTTTTTAGGCCATAGACAGATTTTTTAAGTCTCAATAATTTATTACTTTCCATTAGTAAACCTTCCGGGGGTTTTAAATATATAGGGACTCTTGCAGGGGAATTTAGATACGCCGTTTTTACATCATATTGAACCATTTCTAAATTATATTTATTGACTATCGATAGGAACCATCTTATTAACCAAATTGGAATAACAGGAGCGAATACTTGTCCTAATTCATATTCGTTTCTATCCTTGAAGCCCCTAGCAACTAATTTTGCTTTTGGTTGGTGGTATCCTTCATAATTCGGTTTTATTACAAAAACCCATCTTGTGTCTATGGTTTTTAATGATTTATCGTAATCTATTTCTTCCCAAACGTTCATTTCCCCCAGGGAAATAAATTCATCCTTAATAGCTTTCATCCATTCTTTTCTGAATGGGTTGTTTTTGACATCTTTATAGCATGTTGGTATACAGTCTTCGATCCACCTATTATCTATAGTTTTTGTGATGTTGAAAGTATTTATGTTGACTAAATTTTTTACAAAATTTGCTGGTTTCAGTACCAGTTCTTGTTCACAATTTTTTAAGTTTGATATATTTTTATTTTTGTCAAATTTAGCATCACAAGATATATTAAATTTATTTGAAAAAGGATCTCTAATGCAATATTCTGTAGTAGTATATCCCATGAGTATTCCCTTTTCTCCCCTTGGTGCAAATTTTAGGTCGATTCTTTGTTCACTTTTATTTTTTGATTTAGTTGCATTCTGTTGTCGGGCTTCGAGTGGAATATGTCTATAAACTAATGATCCAAAAATTTTTAGATTATCCAGATTAGGTTATTTTCCAAAAAAAATTTCATATGGAGTTTTGTACTCTGAATTCACTCTTGTTGGTGATCTATTTATTAAGTATGCAGCTGTAGCTATTGCATGTGCCCAATACTTAATATCTAGATAACCATCAATTAGTAAGCTTCTTACTCTTTTCATCAACGTTTGATTTTGACGTTCAGCAATTCCATTTAATTCTGGTGAGTAAGGAACTACATTTTCTATTTGTACTCCATTTTCTTCACAAAATTTTACTAATTTTTGATCTGTATATTGTTTTGCGTTATCGCACCTCATTTGACTTATTGGGGTTTCGGGGAATTTATTTTTCATTGAAAAAAATATATTTTTAAATTCTGTGAATTCCTGACTTTTATTTGATATTGGTATTACGAAGGTGTATTTGCTGTAATTGTCAATAAATGTTAATATATATTTTTGGTTAGCTATTGTGGGTGTGAATGGTCCCATAATATCGGAAGATATAATTTCCAGTCTCCTTTGGGGTTTATTTCTAACATTATTATGACCTAGACGTTGGCTATTGGCTATTTTACAAATTTCACAATTGATGAAATCATCATCTTTAAAATTAATTGTTTTTGGATTTCCTATTGTGACTTTATGTAGATATTTCATGTATTTTCCATTTAAATGGCCTAATCGTCTATGCCAAATCATTTTTTTATGGTTATTTGTGTTATTTTGAATTATTTCTAATGAATTATCTGAAATATATTTTTTTATTATTGTTATTATTATTATCCTCACTATTATTATTTTCTGTTATAGTGTTATTATTTTCATTATTTTCTTCTAAATTATTATTATTATTAATGGGTTCTTCTTCCTCTTCTTCTATTTCTAATTTGATAGAAAAGGAATCCCATTCGTCATCATCTTGATTTTGAGTGATGGGCATACATTTTTTTGGTATATTTATGTAATCGTAATTTACTTGAAAGACACCAACAATTTTATAAGATGTAAATAGAATGTCTCCAGTTTCTATGAAATATGTTTGTATTTTTTCTTTTCCCTGGTCCATATGTAATATTCCGGATTCTGTCACTTTAATTCCAGACATAATATCCAATGACAGATCTGGTACATAATGGACTTCCAATAATTTTATTGCCGTTTGAATTTTATTTTCATTTTCTACTAATATTCTCATATTTCCCATATGTGTGGCATATAAATATGTGTCTTTAAGTGCACATTGTAATTTTACTGGAATTTTAAATTTTGTTACATTAATTAATTTTTCTATATTTGATGTGAGATGGACCTCAAGTAACATTTTTTTTTAGTTGTATGTAATTTTCATTTTTTGTATTATCTTTGATTAATTTTTTTAAAAGCCAATCTTCATTATTGTTGTATTTTTTGACCATATATGATAATTTTATTGTTCTTTCCTCTTCTTTTTTGTCTTTATTTTTTGGTTTTTCTTTATTTTGTTCTATATTTTCGGGTTTATAATCAGGGCATTTATTTTTGTAATGTCCTGTACATCTTTCTTCTTTATTATTTTTTCTAGGCGATTGATTATTATTTCTGTTACTATTTTGGTTTTTATTATAATTATTTTGATTATTTTGATTATTATTTTCATTTCTTGGATTATTATTTTTATAATAATTATTATTATTTCCGTTATTATTTCCATTTGTGTTATTATTTTGTCTGTAATTATTATTTCTATTCCACCTATTATCTTTATTATTATTATAGTTTGTATTATTGTTTCTAAATTTATTCCCATTATTATCAAATTTTTTATTAGACGATTGATATTGTAGTTTAATTTGTTTATCTCTCATTTTTTGGTCACTGTCTTCTTTTAGTATTTGTTTGAAGATTTCTAGATTTTTTCTGTTTTCAGGGAGGTTATCAAATTGCATTTTTGCAATGGTTTGTTCGCATCCTAATGCCAATTGAAGATTTTCCAATTCCTCTTCCTCAGATACTTCCTTCCCTACATCACGAACTTCTTGTACTAAGATATCCCATTTATTTAAAAAACCTCTTATATTACCACCAGGTGTAAAGCGAAAAGCGGTCCATTTTGATTTTGCCATAATTGCAACTATTTTGGTTTTAGAACCATAAGTTATATCTAATTTTTCAAAAATTTGATCTACTGTTTTACACTCTCTAATTTGTTTCGATACATTGTACGTCATGCGTTCCATGATAAATGCTTTTGCGTATTCCTGTTTTTTAAAGTATGCTTTAGCAGAATTTGAAGATGGTCTATATTGTAAATTGTCCATATTTTCGATATAAATTTTTAGTTCAGGGTGTGGTCCAAAAACATCCCAATATCCCAAACCCCTTATTAAAGCTATGATCATACGTTTCCAGTCCAAGTAATATTGACCATCAAATATTTTCCCACTTGAACCTTGTATCGGACGTATGGTTTCATCAGCTGGCATAACATAATGTACTTGAGGGTGTGTACTCCCAGAGCGTAATCCTCCTTGAGGGGATGGAGTAGTGGTTCTTTCACTTGCCGTATTCATACTTTCTGGAGTACTTGGTAATGTACTTAGTTCCGACAACTCAACTTTGAAAAAAAAATAATAAAGTTTATTTTCAAAAAAAAATTAATTCCAAAAGAAATTTATTTTATTTTTGGAAAAATAATTATTTTATTTTTTAATTAATATTTATTCTTATTTAAATTATTAAATTTTGTAATATTATTCGTGTGTATGTTTGTATTTTAAAATATGAAAAGAGAGAAGAAAAGAAAAAAAATATTCTAACTGAGAATATATTTCAAAAATGAACTTGAAAAAAAAATCTTGTTTAATTTTGAATCCTTGTAAATGTGTATAACAAAGGATCTATTGAAAATTATTTTTGAAAGCTATCTATAATATTTTATTGTAAAAATTTTCAAGTTTATGCATTAGTGTTTTGAACAAAAGAATTTTGTGACATGAAAGTTCACAAGTAAACTTGTCCACTATTAAAAAGGATTTTTCCATTTTGTAACAATGACTTGTTGAATTATGAAATTTGTTCAATTATGAAAGTATTTTGCTTGTTAACATTATATTATATGTTTTAATTTTGGTAATTTTACGTATTTTTAAAGAGGATTTTCTCTCAAAATTTTCAAGAAAAATTCTGAAGGATTCTATCAAGTCCAAAGATTGAATACTGAAAATATTTTTTGAAATTTCTCCAAATTTTGCAACTTTGATACCTCTTTTATAATGAATTATTCCACTAACATTTACTGAGAAGGTTTCTAAAACTATTTCTCCCGAAAATGTTTTCCAGAATGGAAATTCAATTAAATTAATTCTTACATCTGTTATTTTTTCATTTTCAAAAATATTTAATAATTTTTTATAATCTTTTTCTCTAATTTTAATTGTTCCTTCACAGTTTGATGTGCAACTAGCAATTTGTTTCCAAAACCTTATCATTTGTAACCTGCTTTATTCGAACTTATTTTTAAGCTTAATCGTCCTGTGAGATTTCACTTGATTTTTACCGAGCTAAAGGGGGTTCTTGAAATTAAGCGTTTTGGAAATTGAAGGTAAAAAAAATTCTCAAAGAAAAAAAATTTTTATATTACTAATTTTGCTCAATATCCCACAAAATCACTGAATATATCCCATCGTTTTCCGCAATAGTAAATGAAATATATAATTTGAAAGTATCGAAAATTATATTATTTGTAATCTGCGGAATTCCGTTGAATCTTTCCCAGTTGAGTTCGTGAGTAATTGGCATTTTCCCGTGGGTCAGTACTTGGATCTCAGGTCGTCTTCAGAGAATTTCAGTCTTGGCAGCATACAAATCATTTGAATCAGCAGCACTTGATCGATGAAATTTCGATGATGATTTTTAGAGGATGATGGCGTTTGAAGATCACAATAATTGAGTTCGACATAATAGCAATCTCTGATTTTTGAATTTTTTTGTTGATTCATCTTACTGTAACAGATGATCCAGGTCCGAAGTAAGCTGTAATCCCACGGCAAAAATCCTTTTTGTTTCACCTTACCGCAAAAAGACGATCCAGTATTTTTTGGAAGATGATTAAAATGGCGTTAAACTATTTTGGCGCCAATGTAATTCAATTTAACTTCGAATAATTTTCGATGAACTTTTCGAAAAATTAAATGAAAAAAAATTCACTGAGTTTGCGACTCGTGAATTAAAATATACTTCGTAAAAAAAATTAACTTTTTAACGAAAAGAAAGCTTATAGTTCCTTTAACTTTTGGATACTATAGCAAAAAATCAAAATGAAAGATTAAGTATCACTCTGTACTAACTGTTCAGGAATTGCAGCTCTGCCTACCATGAAGTGAGGTTGAAATCCAAGGAAAGGAACAAGTTAGTTAGAGATACTATAATGCAATGATCGAAAGTACAAATTACAAGTTTGAGGAAGATGAACGATCTCCCTCCATTACAAAATTAAAGTTTGAGTGGGAAATGAGTTTCAGCGTTCTCGGGTGAGCAAATGAAAAAAGTTGTGTTTGTTCGCACAACCTGAATATTGTTAGTACGCGTTATCGAGAGTAGTTGCGCTAAGTATTAGTGAGCAAGTGTAGGTGGAGTGCGGAACAACACATTTTGTATATTTTGACTGCAGTATTAACTTTGTTTGTAATAGTACATTTAACTTTAGCATAATATTAAAATTATTCTATAATATGTTAGTTCAATTATTCATCAAAGTGTGCTGTGAAGTTGAATACACATCCAAATCTGCTGAAATTTATTCTGCTTATACTTGAAATCATGACAACCATTCCTCATAAGTGTTCTAGTCTTTGAGGATATATATGTGATGGAGATGACATGCTGCTGTTTTACAATGGATCAGTCCTTTAACATCCACATGGAGCACGTGTACACTGGCACACAAATTACCCCATATCAATCGACATCAATCAGTCAGAATAATCAGATTCTCCCGAATGGGGTAATTCGTAGGCCAGTGTTTGTAAATAAATGCATATGGCGTTTTTTTCTTCCAATCAGATTTTTCGAAAGCAAAATACGTGGCGTCGGTAGCGCTATCCATAGATGCGACACCAAAACTACTATCACGTCGTCTCCATCATCATATATATATCCTCGAAGGTTCTAGTGGTATGAAAATGATATTAATGATAATGGTAAATTTTCATTTTTGAATTTTGTATTTTCAAAGTTGTAAAAGAAGAAAGTAATGATGTTTCGGTACTTCTTGGCATCCTAGATGAAGGTGAAAACTGTCGTTGACATAAGGAATGTATCGTATCCCTGATACTATTCAATTACATCGAGACACTCTGTGTGATTGCATGATCTTCTACCAGTAAAACAAAAATTGGCCACGTAAGTTTTTAATTTATCATTGATTTGTTTGTTGTTTGATAAAAAAAAGTTGAGTGTTATGTGAGGGACTTGAGAGTTTTCGTTTCTAGTAGTAACATTTGGAGGTACCTTGATTCTGACTGTATTGGATGTGTTCATACTGTGATTGTAACAAACAAGAGTTGAGAATTGAATTAAATAAGTTTTTAATACGTATCAGTTTTCGTTGTCTTTCAATCAAAATTTTATTTCTATTCTTAGTATCTCAATAAGGTATCGAATTTAAGTATTTGCATTTACCAGGGAATTACGCGTGCCGGAATTTTTAAAATTTTGTCTCAAAAAGATTAATTATCTGTTTAATATTTTTCCTTTAAAAAATCAGAAATCTACCCATTATTTGGTTTTTCTTGATACCTATTATTATTGCTAGAGCCTTTGTTAAGGAGGGAAAATAATTATTTTTTTAAACAGACGTATTTATAATTGGATTGTTTAATTGTAATCATTTTCAAATTTTATCATTAATAACTTTAAAAACTATACATTTTTTAAGATTAATAAATTTAAACATTAATTAAATAATTATATTTTTTATTTAAAAATTATTAAATAATTTAATTAATTTTATTGATTAAAAACGTATTATTTTTTTCTTTTCATAATATGAAAGCTTTAACACCTTCCCTCTAAAAACTCGCTCTTATGAACTAGTTTTCTTCAGTTTGAATTAAAAAATCGAATAACATTCTAATTTCTAATGATCACTCACACTCTCCCTCTCATTCATCAATTTTCGTGTTTTTAACCAATTTAAAAAAAATTAGGAGGTTATATCAATTCGATCCATTAATATGTTGTTTTTTGTTATGTTTGTTCCAACCATAGACATTATATAATGTCTATGGTTCCAACATCACTTCTCAACCTGAGCACCAATTTTAATGAATTTTTTTTAAATGATAGAGAATAATCTCATGATGATCCAATTACATTTTTTTAGAATCGATGAGGTGTAATGTAGCTCCTAAAGCTGGAACCAAAAAATCATTGAATAAAATTTTTATCAAATAATTAACCAACTTCAAAAAACAAAAAAACGAATAAAAATGCTTTAAAAATTAATTCAACCAAAAAAATCGTGACTGAATTATATTAAATGAACGTTGCTTCGAGGGAGACTTAATAATTACCTACTTTGATTATTATCGGTGAAGAAAAGAAAATTATATCTTTATTGTCACGAATCACAACGAAAAATTCGGATACATTTCAATTGACTAATTTCAAAAAAATAAACCAAAGAAAAACTCTAACGCAGTAGCAGCTCCGTTTAAAAAAGTATGTTTTTAAAAAATAAAAAATTAGTTGCTAAAAAAGCGGAAAATACTATATCGTAATTGACGATTTGATTAAAACTTGCATCTGTTGACCTAAAATTATACAGTTTAAAACCATTAGATACCTCTTTCAAAACTGAAATAAAAATGGATTTTTTGGAAGTACCATCAGGCCGATTCACATCAAAATTGGTAACTTTTGCAATAAATTAAATTAAATATTTTTTTGCAAATTTTGTAATTATTGGTTGAAAATTAAGCACTTTATAGCCAAAATAAAAAAGAATAATAGCAGTACTGGAAGTACCATCCAGTTAATTCGTACCAAAATCAATATGTTAAGTTCTCGCCTGTGTAGTTGTTCTAATGTTCGTTTTAAATTTCATGAATATTAGACAAAAATTGTTGTAACCTGTATCATGGGGTGTTCACTCTGCACTTATTTTCATTTTCCATTTTTAGTGCAACCAACCACCCCATCAATAGTGAGCGCTGCATGGATATAGATAAATAAATATACTTGGTCGTATATCTTTATAATTGTGTGAAATAGATGTAAATAATATATATATCTATGAAAAGAACTCATATACCTGTATTACTCACTTCTACTTCATTAAATTCAGTGCCCCACTGGTAAAGTAGTGGCTCTGTTTGAAGACTTGAGGCCGTGTATTTGAAAGACCCGTGATCTAATCCCCACTAAAATGAAAATTTTTTTAATAATTAAGATGAAACTAGCGCTGGAATTCTTCTTGGGGTGGTTGGTATCCCTATCCAAACGCAATCAGCTAATAAAACAGTTAATGAAAAAAAAATTACAAGTTACCCATCTATATACAAAGTGTTTTACTTATTTATCTATGAAATGTTTCGTGGTAATGAGAAATAGGCTCATAGCTATATCCAATACTATAATAGGAGCAATAATTGTATGTGTGTATGTGTGTAAGGCGTTATGAAGAACTAGACCGACAATGTTGCTGAAAATTACAGTATAGAGGTATTTGGATATGAAAAATCAGTGCGGATAGGTCTCAATTTTGAGTAAATTTGCTGGAACAGATAATTATATCAGCATCTCAATCTATCCATCAGCAGCAAGTGATAACAACAAACATTGAAAAATTGATGAACCCTAAAAGTAACAAATTAGAAAATTTTTTTATCAAATTTTGTTTGGCCGAAACTGCGTATGATTATTAAGATTTTTGACTAATGAAGAATGAGTTAAATATTGCGATCTTATTTCTGGAGATATGAGAATACGATAACACGGAAAGATATACTTAATATTGCTGTAATTTTCCAGCTTAATTAAATTAACAATATTTTCTCCTTTTCCACATCTGAACAAAGCTTGATGAACCAGAGCTCTGTTTGATTGAATTACACCAACGTACACCAATCTACACTGGGAAGGTGATTCCACAAATGTAGGTATATTTTCAACTTTATACTAAGTTTTACTTGAATATTTGTGGAATAGTTATCCCTGTGTAGGTTGGTGTAAATTGGTGTACAGAGCTGAGGTATTCTATATTTGGGGCATATGAGTAAACGCATGTGCATGTTCATGTTTACAATTAACCTCGTGTATGTGTGAGCCTAGCTCAATAACAAAGAGCTATACGTGGTGTTCATGTGGCCCATGGACCAAAAAGTGTGTTCATCCTACGTAATGTAGGGACTGGCCACACAACTTACCAGTGAGTGAGCAAATACACCCGTCGCCCCTGTTAGGGAGTCGCTACATTATGAGGAAAATTTTTCTGAGTTATGAAACAAAAAACGTACATATTCCCGCCCCTAAGTCGTTTTATGATGCCAATATTAATTAATATATTTTCATAGAAAACCTATTTAATTACACCTTCAGCAATTTTAATTTAAATTATTGCAAGATTTATAATTAAGGTACCGTTTTGGCGGTACCTATAACTTTTTGAGTTTATCAGTGTATTGGATTAAATTTTTTCTGCTTAACTTGTGAAAAATGTATGAAGCAGGCGTAAATTGCAATTCATGATAAAATAAATCAGAAGTCAAAACGTAGTAAACCTGCTGTCTACTTAATTTTTTTAAAGTGGAAACCGAGTAAAACTAAATGAATACCTAATGACAAAAGTGAAATTTTTGTCCTTATAATTATTGTTTTCTGTTTGCAGATTGTAATTACACCACTGACAACGATTCGTGTACAAATCAATTTGAATGGCTATCTGAAAGTGAGATTATATTTTTTTACGTACATCTAACCATAATCCATAATTATTTTAAAATCGGTATTTTTCCGGTGTAAAATTCTAAAATCACTTTTGTACAAATGATATGTGGGCTTGTTGCTAATTCGTTTTGTAATTTGTTGTTTTAACGTCGTTGTATACTTGCCATCGGGGGTTGGGATTGATGCAGTTTCGATTCAATCTGATTATATTCTGATCTCTAAAACTTGGTTGGTTTTACAACTCGATTCAGTCGAATCTCTCATTACGATGTGTAATTATCTCAATCCTATCCAATCAAATCGATTTGAAATTCAAGATACCTACGAAGGGCTAAGTGCAAGAATAATGTTGAAGTGCTGACTGTGCCTTGAGAGAAATTATAAAAATTTCTTACCCGCTCGTATTATATAATATACTTTCACACATATGACTTTTAGCTTTTGGTGCCAAAAGTTTCCTTGGAAAGTTTCCCGTAGTCATGAAACGAAAAACGTATTCGCCTCCTCCCGAAACCCGTAGGTCTTTTGTTTAGATCAAAATCAACATTGAGATTTTCATCGAACAGCTATGCTAAACTGGTAACAACCAATGATGTGCTCATGAAATGTTTTGAAAGTAGGTAGTATACCATCCCTCTTGTTGACTCTATACTACTATTACAAAAAAACAAACTTTTCAACTTTATTATTAACTCCGCATTACACACTTCACAGCGTGTATCCTATGAGCGCAGTATTGGTAATATATTTTCCTCCGGAACTGCGCCTGTCTACAAGCTGAAATAAATAAGAAATCAATATTCCCGAATCTAAATTTTATTATAGATTGTATTTATTCGCAATGAACCCACGTAAAGTCATTCGGTTTTTTTCGGTTTGTAGCTCTGGTAGCACATTCTGACCACTGAACCATCCACTTACATGACCGTGCTTTTGATCAGATTTCCTGAGGAGTAAGAAAAAACTGCGAGTGAAAGAAACGCTCGCACAGAATTCCAACATGGGGGTGCATAAAACAAAACGAGGTGGTGGTGGTGGAGGTAGGCTACTAACCTTCGACTTTGATTTGCACGATATTTTCAACCAGTACCGTGATAAATTTTTGCTTTGGTTATCTTTGTTGCGCGTGTGTAGAGGGTTAGAGTATCGATGTTATTTTTAACGGAAAAATCGTCAAATGTCAGACCGAATCGTTTCCGTTTTACGATGAAATTACCGCTCGCTTACTCTGATATTTCTGATATTTTCGTTTAGATTTCGATTCGCGTCAGTCTGATTGAATCGGGATGAAACAAAATGGTTCGTTGGCGTGGGAACAACTCTTCAAAAATTAATGGAGTAACGTGTCGTTTATGTGAGAGCTAATGAAAAATACAAAAACAATCCTATACGTTCGAACGTTCCGATTGCGCCGTTACGATCCCAACCCTAGTGTATTGTCACCTTCGTCGCTCCGTTGTTGCGATGATATTCATGCGTAACCATACTTATTCGCAGCGGCATTGTAATATGGACGAAAGTTCTCTGCGAAATTACAACGCGTTCGACAGTTGCGAAACGTTAGAGAACACAAATGACATCGTCCGTGTCGTATTGGACGAGCAGAAGCACTTTCTCTCCGAAGAGGACAAGAAAATACTGAGAGATCGCGAGGATCTGCGCAACGAACTTCACACCCTGCAGAATGCGAATCCTGTGGACGCAACGGAGGTTGCCCATCTCGAGCTGTGGAATCCGCCGGCCAGCCAGGTGCCGACGACGGCCGCAAGTAAATCCGACGTCTACTTTGTGGATGTCGAAGCGATCGAACAGCCCACCTTGACGCTGGAAAATGTCGAACCGAATAACGCCGAAATCGACGCTACCATCGCTAATTTCATTCAGGACGACGACGTTAAGGCCGAAGTATTGCGATTGAACGAGCAGATCGAAATTAACTCGTTGAGCATTCGCACGTTGTCGAATGAGGCGAAAACGCTGTTGGTCGAAAAGTTGAATTTCAAACGAAAACTGGCGAACATCGAGCGAAAAATTGTCTCGTTCTCGTCCGAAGACGCGAAAGTTAAACGAATAAAGCGTAAAAGAGGAGCCGATTGTGCGGATACGGGTCACCAAAAGAGGACGTATTTCTATCGCTTCGGCGCGCCGTACTTCAAGTCGAGAGAACGATTCCCGGCCGATCATAATCCCGATTTGACGGAGATAATCCGAACGGATCAGCCGATGATGTTACGGTTGCCGCGTATCAAACGATTTCTGCCGCACGACGCCACATTTTTGGAGCACAACGTGCTGAAGCAGTTGAAGGCTAAACGAATTCATCAGCTGAGAGCGTGTCTGAAACAAGTCGAGGACCGCCGGAAACGGGAACGCGCCAACGGTGACCTGGCCGAGGAGATTCGATGCATCGAACGAACCATCCGGGAGACGCAGGCGGTCGCCCAAATTTCGGCGACCACGGAGTGGAACATTCCCGTCGATTTCATGTCGTTGCCCACCTCGTTCCGGTTCACCACCGAGGAATACGAACGAATATGGCGGCTGACCGGCGACCCTTCGTTGTCGAGAGCCGAATTCTCGGAACACGAAGTCGCCGAGTTGAAAGCTTTGGTGGAGAAATACAGCCGGCAGAACTGGGACCGTATCGCCAGCGAAATGTCCACCAGACGGTCGGGTTTCATGTGCTTCACCAAATACGTGACGACCGAGAAGAAGGGCAAAAATGTACCGTGGACGAAAGACGAGAACGAGCTGCTGTACAACCTGTGCATCAGTTTGGATTTCGTTACCAAGTCGGACAGTCGGTACCAGTATTGGAAGAGCATTCGTCGCCACTTCCCCCACCGTACCTACTCGCAGATCCATTCGCACTGGACGTACGTGTTGGAGCCGCGTCTGAAGAAGGGCCGATTCACGGCGGACGAACATCGTCTGATGGTGTCGCTGGTCAGGCAGGGAAAATCGTATCGAGAGATCGCGCAACTTGTGCGCAATCGCACGTGCGTGCAGATTCGGTCGCACTTCGAGATGCTGTCGGCGGCCAAGCACACGCAGCTCAACCGAGGTAACTGGACGGCAGACGAGGAGAATTCGTTGCTGCAGTTGGTTGCCAAGTACGGTACGCACGACTGGGTGAAAATCAGCGAAGAATTGGGCACGCGAAATCGTAGTCAGTGTCGACTCAAGTATATGTTGTTCCGACGAAACGATCATCGCTTCTCCAAAGGCACTCGACTGCCCAAGGAGTACTGGAGTGAAGAAGAAAACGAGCAGTTCAAGGAGTTGGTGCGTAAGTACGGCGCTGATTTCTCCAAAATGAGCGAAGAGATGCCGAGTAAGACGCGCAATCAGTTGCGCCACAAGTACCATCGCTGCAAGAATTTGGATGAGTTTCGTTTACTTATTCACGAGTCGACGTCAACGTCGACAACGCCGCAGCCGCCGCCGCCCAAGCAACAACATAGGGTGTGGACGGATGACGAATTAGAACAATTCAAACAGCTGTTGATGGAGTACGGCGCGCAGTACAAAAAGATTAGCGCGCTGATGCCGAACAAGTCGCCCATCCAGTTGCGGTATAAGTATTATTCCATGAAAAATGTGTGGAATTTATCTTTACCCGCTGTGACGCCCGATCTTAGCGACGTGGCCGAAAATCGTCTGAAGAAATCGAGGAGCAGAAAACGTAAAAAATCTGTCGCAGTTGTGCCTCCTGAGGCTGTTACCGTTTGCGGTAATAAGCCACCCGCTGCAGAGCAGCAACAGCATTTGCCTCTGGAACTGTTTGAAAATTTTATAACTTTATCCCATGCCCGACAGAAATCGTATGATCCGCTTCCTGTTGCCGTAGTCGAAACGCCGCCAGTACCAGCGGCCGTTCCGCGTACTCCTCCGAGCTCTGTTGTTGCGGACGACAAATCTGCGGGCGACAATCGCCAGCTCGCTGCGCCAGCGTCCAAATCGTCGAAACAGAACCCCAAAACTATTTGGACGGTCGATGAAGTGGAGCAGTTCAAACAGCTTTTAATGTTGTACGGGCCGCAACATAAGAAAATAAGCGAAATGATACCGGGAAAGACGCACACCCAGCTGCGATCCAAGTACAGACTTGTGATGAAAAAGTGGAATCTGCCGTTGCCACCCGCAAATGCGGTGTCCGCCGACAACAGGCGCGACGCCAAGCCGACGCCTAAAGCCAGAAAACGTAGAAAATCATCGCCACCTTCTTTACCAGAACCGGTTCTGCCGGATAATGTGTTACGCAATTTACTGTCATCGTCGGGGGAGGGTGTTGCGCCCGCTGACAATACTGGCCGTGGCTCTGCAAAACCGGTGGCCAAAAAACGTAGAAAAACATCGCCAGATGTGTTACCAAAATCAACTACGCGCCAAAATGAGTTGCAGAATGGACCCTCGTTGTGTGCAGAAACTCCGCTGGGTGACAGGTGCAGCGATGCCGCTGCAAAATTAAAAACTAGAAAACGCAAACCTACTTCGTTGGCTACGGTACGCCTACCGGTCGCATATGGTAGTGAGTTTTGTGGTCTGCCTTTGCCGGCCGTAGAGGTGGCGTCTGTCGACACGTCCAGCGATGACACCTCGAAACCGAAATCCAAACGACGTAGAAAAGCGTCGTGTCCGTCTAAATTGGTTTCGCTTCGCAGCGAGTTGCGCAATCCGCCGTTATCTTTGGCCGATGCTGCGACCAGTGGCAAGCGCAGCCGTGACACTGCTAAACCTAGAGCCAAAAAATGCGGCAAAGCAGCTGCAGCTGCGTTCTCCGAACCGGTTGCATCTCACAGTGACGAGTTACTTACTGCGCAATACCAGGAGCCTTTGCCCGTCGAGTTGTTCAAAAATGTGAGCGCATCTTCCGAAGTGCGCTCGTCGTCGATCTCAAGTCTGACCAACTTGAAAGACGGTTTCGCTGGTTTTCCCGACCAGGGTGAGCTGCTGCCGTTATCGTATCAAGAATTGGTTCCAATCGACAGGACTAGGGCAGTCGAACGTGCGCAGGCGCCCGGGTTGTTATGTGAACAGATGATTGTGCCCGAACAGTTTTCGGAAATTCCTGTAGAAATGAACGAAATAACGGTGGATGCTCGTTGTAATCCGAACGAACAACCGGTGGTGCCTGCGGAAAATGCGAGTGGGGACGTAAAAGATGAATCTGTGACGAATGATGCAGTGGCGGGGAGAGGCGAATCTATCAGCTGCGAGGTTGTCGGATCGAGATACGAATCTGCCTGCGAAGACGGTGTGAAGGAGGAAAAAAAGGAAGAATTTTCTTCGTGAGAGAGCTGCATAGTTTAATATAACTTCGTGAAGTCATGTTCCTACTAAAAATTAACAAATCAATCACTCTATCGGCTGTTGTTTTTTTTGTTTCTTTTTTTTAAATTCTATTTTTCAGTATTTTATTGAATAATTTTTATTATTATTTGTTAACGCATATCAGTCACGTTTTTTTTTCCTTTTTCTATTAAGATTTTATGATAATTTTATCACGCCTTGTTTTCTCTTTCATTTCTATGTACTTTATTTATTTATTTTTTTTTTCTTTCTGTTTTACAAGATTTTATTTTCATTTTTCATTTAGGTGAAATGAATTTTCTGCAATATTTATTATATTGATTTTTCACTTTTATACGATCATTTTTTACCAGTGATGAATACATTTTCTTCTCAAATGTGTACAATTTGCATATTTGCCATTGAAACTTAACGAAGAATTGTTTTTTTCTGTGATATCTTCCCCAATATTGTGGATTCTTTACTAACAATAAATTTTTCATTCATTTTGTTTAAATTTTTACGGTTTATTCATACCAATGATGATGAGGGTCCTTAACAAACAACAGAAATTCATCGCTTTCAAAACACACGGTTTAATTTTCGTGCTGCATTCGTTTTTTGTTTTTTTTATTTAAAATTTTTATTGGATTCATCAGATTTTATATGGTTTGATCAATATAGGACTCTTTAACACGAGAAAAGTGAGAACTTTTTTTGTTTCTGACGTATATTTTACTTCAGAAGAGAGGTATTTCTGACTCGTTGAAAGAATGGATTTTTCTTCGGAAACATATTCGCTGCGAAAATTTTCTTGAAAATTATTGATATATATGTATAATTATGTTCATTCACCTCCCACTTACCCCATCGAAATGAAAAAACAGGTTAATTTCTCTGCACTCGCAAATGTTCGATGGTTTTTACAAATTTGAAATGGAATGAAGTCACGATTTTTAAAATTATTTCTCGTCCAAAAGTGAAAATTTTCTGTTTAGTAAGGTATTTTTTAAATATAATATTTCTCAAAGGCGTGTATCCATTCAAACATTCTTAGACCAGAAACAGTCATCACGATAAGAATTTGATTTTTTTTGTCACAGAATGATTCAAATTGATTGAAATTTACATGACACGTTTGGAAAATTGTTCGGAAATTTTCAAGATCAAGTTAAATAAAAGCGAATAAAAAGTCATTAATATTTGATCAGGTGCCGAATTCAAATCGTTTTTTCATTGGAGTGAAAAACACTTAAAATAACAATAGTTTTTATCATTTTATCTATTTGTCCATTATAAACAATTTTTTAAATTAAATATGCATTTATATTTCACACGTAAATCATTCGAGGAATATATTTTTGTGATTATCGCCTAATTAAGCCTTTGAATGAAATGCACCATAATCTGATCTTTTTCACCAAAAATAGCGATTCATATTTAGTGTATTATCCAGGTTATTTGGTTATTTGGTTATTTGGTTGCAACGAATATTTTAATCATAAAAGTTACTTTTTAGATTCGAAAAATTGAAATTCTGTAATAATTTTTTTTTCTCTAAATTTCTACCATGCTGTACGAGAACGTTTCTATAATTTCTGGTTTCTTTTTCTATTTCAGTTTCTTCGATACGGCTTTAATAGTGATATTGCTGTAGATCTTGATCGTTACATTATACGTATAGGTTGGTTATGATTTTTCTACGTTTTTACAACGATGAAGCTATTCAAAAGTAAAAAATTCACCCAAACGGATGTCCTTGAGACGCATTGCACTTCTGTATCGGTTTCCTACTGAACCCATAGCCCAGGAGTAAGAGTATGCGTCACAAATGGCCTTTTTAGGTTATTGCAAACTACCTTCAGCATTTTGGAGACGATTGTATCTGATGGAGTTAGGAAAAATCAATAACTTACGAGAACAAGTTACGACATTGATAATATAACTTATATTTTACCGTAACCACAAAATAATTTTGATTCATACTCTTACATCTCCGGACCCCATAGGAATGTTGTTTTAGGAATGTTGCTTTGACTACGATTCGCAAGTGGATCTCCTTCGACCTATTTGGATATTTTTTGAGCTTCTGAATGAGAAGATCATCGGTGACTGCGGTCGAAAAGAACTCGTTCCTGTACGATTTACGCGATATTAAATTACATTTACGAAATTATGCCAGTGAATGTGAATTATAAAATCTAACTGAATTCGAGAAATCGGTGAGACGCGAAGACATTTCTTTATGCTCCGCTCCGATTCTGGTATCTTAATCTGGATGTGGTCTCTGTGTGCTTCTGCAGGTTGACAGAATTAAACTATTCTTGGATGCAGATACTGCGCGACGAAGATCTTCCCGAGATGAAACCTATATTATATGACGTTGGCACATTTTCCTGTTCGTTAATATATGCTCGGTTGGTGACCATTTTCTTGCATCACATTTATGGTTTGAACTACTGAAAAATATTGATTCGCGTATTTAGGATGGATGGTATACATGCACTTCAAAACAATCGAACTACACGTTTCTATTTAATTTATTTGTTACAATTATTTTATCATTTTCTAGTACCTATATATTGTTATTAAATACTTAAGATGAAGAGTATTACGTCGAATATTCAGTAGAGAGCTTCCAACTAGTTTCGCCCGGAGTTTCATTAGAAAACGTAATTCCCAGAAGTGTGCTTATTAAATATTTTTATGGCGAGAACATTTTCGCTGTACCTACTTTCTTTGATGACCGAAAAATGAGAAGAAATGTAGGATATAAATTGACTTAGGTATTTTTCCTAATATCATCGATTCTGTTTACTACGAATAATTTAGTTTTAGGGTTGGGAGAATTAAAATTCAATAAAAAAAACAAAATTAACTCAAAATTTCTCCAAAAAGATCTATAATAATCCATCGTAATTATTGAGTTCGCTCCATTCCTCTATCATATTTGGCTTATTCTATATCTATTTTATCAAATTTCATTATGAAATTTTTTGATTAGCCTCGAATTGAATAATTCCAACTATATCTTGCTGAAGAAATTTTAAAATGGTTATTTTTCTCTTTTTCGCCCATTTTTATTTTATTTTTTTATTTCATTTACTTTCACGTTTAACGTCATTGTTGCTTTGAAACAACCAGATTTTTAAATATAATTCCAACATGATCTCGTCGATTCCATGACAAATAATAGCAGGACCATCTTAAAATAGGTATCTTTTAAAAATAATCTTTATTATAAAATTCAATCCCAATTTTTGTGTATTTATCCGCGTTTTTTGCAACATTCACAACGTTTTAAATTTGAAAAAAACTGCTCTTCTCTCACTTCACGATTTCTCAGCTACTATTTAAGCCACAAAGTTGACGTTCGTACTATTGAAAAGAGGAGATAATTTGCTGGAGTTCTTTACCAAAAATAATTTTTTTATCGCCATTAGTTTTTCACGAATCGGCTATAAAAAAAACTGCAAATTTATGAGAAATTTCCCGTTTTTTAATTTGTTATTTATTTCAAAAACTAATGACGGCCGAAAAAAATTTTCGGCGAGAACCCCCTCTATTTTTCAGCGAAAAATTCATTTCCACCATCAGATTTCATCTAAAACGAATTAATCTCGAGATAGCAGCGAGAGAAAATACAAGAATAAAGATGGGCTCTCTGCGTATTACTATATATAGGTATGAATATATTTATACGAAAAGCTTTCTGCATAATCTTTTGCCCAGGGTGACCAGATTTTTTTCGAGGAAAAAGAGTACACCTAAAACCAACTGAACCAGGAGTGAAAAATGGTTGATACACACGCCTCCTTCGCCTTCTGTCAACCCCCTTTTCCATACTGATACTGTTTGTTTTCTGAGTAGAGCTCACAAGAATGTTACCAGAACACTGAATGAGAATTGATTTGTAAGAATTTTTATTCTTTAAGTACACCCTGTTAATGATTATTAAAACATTACTTATTAAGCATATTTTTCTGATGAACGAACTTTTTCAAGAAGCTTTACATCTTGTTTTATGAGCTCGTAAAATTCTTCACAGCATTTCTTCATATTTTTTACTTTCAGTACAGCTTCAACTGTAGATACAAGCATTCTTGATTTCTCATCATCCCAATAACTATTTATTAAGCTAAAAATTTCTTCAGTTTCAGCATTAGTTCCAGGTATGACAAAGATAACTTGAACCAGTTTCTTCAAAAATCCAAAATCCACATTTGAACTCAGGAAATCGCGATATACTGTCTCCCATTTCTCTTTCATGTTCTTATTTTTCCATCCACTTTCACATTGATGTTGGCCAATAATCCGATTTAAAGCAGTGCAGGTGTCTAAAAGGGCATTATCAGAAATTTCTGCTTTCAACATTTTTATGCAAAGTATTCCAAATTGTAACATTTCCACTTCCTGGTTAAGCATCAAAATCTTCATTTCGTTATAATCGATTAACCTTCCTGACCATTTTTCCATATATGTGACTATGGCAAAATAAAAATTTTTGCCACTGCTTTAACTTGTGTCTCGTTTAATGAATGAGCATTACCATTTTGACGAAGATCTTGCAGAGCGGTAAAAGGTATAAATTTGGCCTCGATTCTTGTCTTCATTAGATCCATCAATGAGTAGTACTCATGCGCAACTTCAATAGCTGACAAATCAATTTTCTGAATTTTTGTGAGACTGGAGTGAAATAACTGCAGAGTTGGATGAAGGAATAACAGCCAAAAATACGAGGAGTTGTTTGAGAAAAAATTATACAAAATTATAGGTACATTCGATTCGCTCAGGAAATAACCCTTCAGAGCATCATAAATTTGTAGTAGTCGCTCAAAACAGGGGAAAATTGAGAGCCATCGCGTTTGACCGTGACTTAATATAGTTTTAGCTTCACAGCCTATAAATTCACAAAATTTGCGGTACTTTTCCATGGGCTGAGTATATATGTGGAAGTGATAATATATTTTGACCAAAATGTTCTCAACGTCAACAGGCAATACGCTCATTACTGCTGAACATAGAGCATTATGTAGAATGTGGGCAGCACATCCAATCGGTATCAAGTCACATTTCAGCGATCTTTCCAGTAAAGAAAAAACATTATTTTCTGTCAGGGCAGAAGAATTCCAACTAAACATTAGGACATGTTGACAAATATACTCAGCACTAGCCTCACTAGGTAGCAACAACTAATTTACCTGTTTTCTTCTTTGAATTCACCGCACCAAAATTGACTGCAGCATTATCAGCAATGAACCCGAGAACTTTTCCCTGAACCTCAAAGTGTGTTGTCAATTCTATCATTTTAGCACATATAGTTGCAGCTTTCTCATCAACAATATCATGACAGATTCAATACGGCCGTTTTAATGAGGATATCGCCAGAAGGAGTTAAGAGACAATATCTATAATTTAAAAAAATAAAGTAAAGTTTTAAAGATGTGATTGCAAGCAGCTAAGCAGCAGGAGAAAAATGAACCAAATACTAACCTAAGTAATACTGGCAAGAGTTTAATTGCCCCGTGATTCGAACAATCGCTCGCCAAGATAACAAAATTGCATTGTTTTAGTTCTTCCTTCAGAATAGAATCGCACCACTTTGCAAGAACATTGCATATGACAGCCTCCGTTTTGGTACGTGTGCAGGATAATTTTGGGTCAACAAATTTTTTTAGGAGCTTTGACGTACAATCCATTGATTGAAAGGAATGACTGTGCATAACATTGTGGTAGTAAAATGTTAGCTCAATTCTGGCAAGTTTTAAATCTGCTTCACTTGAAGAACCACTTGTCTTATGAAAGTAACGTGTGAGCTTATCAATCGTTTTCACCTTCGAATTTGCACAGTGTTTTTCAGTAGTCAGATGTTGTTCCACATCGTATTTTTCTTTGTTTTTAATCAAAAATTCTATCTTGCAATTGGTACAGTAGGCACGCGAAGAATTTCCATCAACAGGTTCCAAAAAAGGGTAACCTTCAAAATTATTGAAAACACATTTCCTCCGTTGTTCAGACATCTTGAGCTTGATGAGCCAATGCAATTTTTTCTTCCATTTGATGATAATGTTGTAGTATTCACTCCATGAGCATGAGTAGAAGTACGACATTTAAGATTTCAAGATGGATTTTAACAAAAATAATTATAAAAGGAAAAACCAAATTTTAAAATCGAAATGTAATATTTACATTTGTAACTAACATTGATGCACTACTGTACCCTACCAGCTTCAGGGCCAGAACACAAGATGAATGATAAACAATTTGAATCGAATGATAAGATTTTGTTACAGTGTTGTTGTTGTTGCCTAAATGGAAGAGAGATTCGCAACTTTGCCTTTGCCACCCTTCACACTATAACTTACTCTCGTGACCTTTGACTATATAGCTTATGGACTGCTAGAACTGATAAAATCTTGAAGCCGAACACTGCAGGCGTTACTTTTCGAAAAAGGTACTTTGTGTGAAAATTGAATTTGTATTCAGTTATATTTTCGTGACTCCTAACAATATAAGCAATGAGAGAACGATATTCTTTTAAGTTTCACTAGTGTTTGTACTTTCACTTATCACCAAAGGTCGTTTTTCGAAAAAGAACGCCTGTTAACAGTGGCTTCAGCGGTGTTCCATTTAACTCTATGTATTTCTTATCAGTTCTAGCAGTCCATTAAGCTATATAGTCAAAGCTCGTGACCACATCACACAGTCACACATTCACTTTTCATAATCACGCTATTTTATTATGAATTATGCATAGCATTGATTCTGCTGAAATTCTTGATTTTCTGGAGGAAAAGGCAAAAAAAGAACATTTTACCAAATTCAAGGAAAAAGAGAACATTTTACCGAATTCAAGGTAAAGAAAGAGTACTCTTTTTTCTCTGCAAAAGAGTACGTCTGGTCACCCTGTTTGCCACCTATCAGACACTGAATGTACACGCATGTATATGATTCTAGTCATCTAGGATTTGTAACTGGAGCTGGTGAAGAGGGGGCGTAGACATAGACCCTTTTTCAAAAGCTAGTAAGTTCATTAAAATCGGTGCCCATAGTAAAATGTAATGCTGGAATTAAAAAATATAAAAACCATACTTTGTACTGATCAAATTGATTATACTGCTCCTCTTTCACAAAGTCGGTTTTAATCATATTATTCAAGATACGCATATGTTAGCTTGTTTATTATTATTTTTATTTTCTTCATTCAAATTGGTTGGTGTACTGTACAGCACTGAATTAAATAATTCTTTACTCGCCATCAAAATTACCACGAGGACTGAAAAAGAATCCGAGACTTTAAGTCACGATTAATTTTATTAGCAGACTGAAAAACATATTCGAGAGTAAAATATAATTTGGTATGAGATGGCGAAGCACAGCGTTATTAGTAACTGAAAGTAGGGGAAGCGATTTGTGAGAGAAGTAGAATGTATATATATATATATAGTGTGATGATGATGATGATGATGAATGAGATAAGGTGGGATTTCCATTACAACACCCCCCTGAAATTTTACAGTTTCTAGTTTTTCATCATCTTGATCGCTGAAAGTAAACAAAAATGAAATTAAATATTACAAAAATTTTACAAAAATACAAGATTCAAATACATATTATATAATTATGGTAACTTTGTACGGAAATATTTTTCGTGTTGCTGCGCTTCGTAAATAAAATTGAATAAAATATAATAAATAATTGATTAAACATGCAAAAATAAGTTCCAATAAATATATAAAAATGGTAACATGCAAAAAGTTTTGTATGGTAAAAAGAATAAAAGAGAAAAAAAATTTTTTTGGTAACGTATGATTCATAGAATTGCATCGTGTGCTCGAATATTCTTCAGGACGGATAAATAAAGAAAAGAAAAAGAAAAAAAAAATTTACAAAAGGTATTGATATATTGAACATTACGTTGTGTTATCTTATCAATTTTCTAGCATGCAATAAAATGAAGAATAATATACACTGTCCATCTATTTTATCTTTGTGGTTGTCCATTGTGTTTGAGGCACAATTATATATGTTTATTTTTCAATAAGGAAGGCAAAAACAGTAATCGTGTTTTCAGTCATGTAATGAGCTACGAAGGAATTTTATCCGTAATGTATTTATTGTTCACTATTTCCTGTTTTCTATCGTGTGAGAATTTGCCCGTATTTTTCTCACGCTGGTTTGGACTTGGGACAACTTGTACTTTGGCCGGGTATATTTCTGAAATAAATTATTATGTTATTATATATATATGTTTGTATTTTCCAAAATTTTTACTACGATATTCTCTAATTTTGTTCTATCAAGAGATTTTGTTAGAATATCTGCTAATTGGTTTTCGGAACTTACTGACCTGAAATGAATTATTTTTTCCTACATTGCCTCTAAAATTGAGTAACATTTTATCAAGAGGGCTCTTGATTTCTTTTTGACTTCCCCCAGAGCATATTTTTTGTGTGGAGATATTATCTTCCATAATGTAAATTATTATTTTTTCTTCAAAAATTTCGAAGGGCATATATTACATGACCTTAACAATATCCAAAGTATCAAAAACAGCTATGATTTCTGCAGCGGTGCTAGATGAAACATGGATTGTTTGTGTAGAACAATTCCATTCAATCAAATCTCCATTTGCAAAAACCATAAATACTGTTATTGATTTACCTTTTTGTAAATTATTCATATTAATATTATTTTCATCAACTTGTGGGGCATACGAAGCATCTATATATACTTATATTCCATCCCTTTGTAATTTATATGTTAATGAATAATTTTTCATACAGTTTATGTATCTAAATATCCTTCTAACATAATTTTTTAAAGTTTCGTTGGAATTATTCTGGAAATGGGAGAAAAAATTTACTGGAAAAAGTATATCTGGTCTTGTGAGTGGCTAAATATAATAACTCTCCTATCATAGACCTATATTCTGTGTCATATTTCCCATTTTCAATTTTATCAATTTTAAGCCCCATTTCCATTGGCATATTAGATAATTTTGATTCAGATATGCCATATTTTTTTGTCATTTTTTCTATATGTTTGTGTTGAGTTAGCGTAATTGTTTTATTTTCTATGGACCTATTTATTTCCAATCCAACAAAAAAACTCGGATTATTTGCTATTGTTATGGTGAAGCTTTTTTGTAATTCCTCATTAATTTTTGTTATAGATGATTGCTTATTTGGGGCTATTAGAATGTCATCCACTTAGGTCAAAAAGTATATTATTTCAGTTCCTTTTCTCAAAAAATACAAACATCTATCAGATTTCGTTCTTATGAAGTCCATTTCTTTAATTTTTGAGTCAAGTAGATCATACCATGACTTGCTTGACGTTTTTAACCCGTATATAGATTTTTTTAATTCTAGTAACTGATTGGAATCTATATTAATTCCCTCAGGTTTTCTTACAAAAATGGGTTTTACTATGGGGGAGTTCAGGTAACCAGTTTTGACGTCATACTGGACGAGTATTAATTTATTTTTATTAACTGTGGAGAGTAGCCATCTTATGGTAATCCACTATTTCCCATACCTTCATATCATCTACAGAATTGAATTCGTCGTTTATGGCCTTAATCCATTCTTCCCTAAATGGGTTTATATTTATTTCCATATAATTTCTGAGAATACAGTCTTCAATATAAGTTTTATTATAATTAATATTAACATTCATTATGATCGGGTTAATTATCCATAAATCATATTTGTAATCTGCTGCTTTTATTATTAATGGTTTATTTGTAATTTCTAGAGATTTTATATTTTGGGTTTCATCCACTTTGACATCACAAGATATATATGATTTTGTGTCAAATGGATCTCTCAAGCAATACCCTGTATTAGTATAACCCATCATTATACTTTTCTCAGCCCAATGCGCCAATTTTGGGTCAATTTTATTTTTTGATTTAGACTTTGCCTTAGTTGCATTCTGTTTCCTTACCTCCAGAGGAATGTGTCTGTATGTAAGTGAACCAAAGTCTTTTAGGTTTTTCAAAATTGGCTTAATCCCATAAAACAATTAATATGGTGTTTTGTAGTCGGGGTTAGCTTTAGTGGGTGACCATTCTTTAGATAAGCTGAGGTCACAATAGCATACGACCAATACTTAACGTCTAAGTTGGCATCAATGAGCATGGGCCTTACTCTCCTCATTAATGTCTGGTTTTGCCTTTCGGCTACATCGTTCAGTTCTGGGGAGTAGGGAACCACATAATCCATTGTGATGCCAACTTCACCACATATTTTTGCATCTGTATATTCCTTAGCATTATCACACCTAATTGTACCAATAGGGTAATTAGGGAATTTATTTCTCATTGATGTTATTATATTTTTTAATTCTATTGTTACTTGACTCTTATTGGCTATTGGCATTACAAAAGTATATTTCAAATAGTGGTCAATAAAATTAATATATATTTTTGATTGGTCACTGAAGGGGTAAATGGACCCATAATATCCGAAGATATTATTTCTAATTTTCTATTCGCCTTTGCTCTAATTCCATTATGACCAGTGCCGCCACAGGCAAAGCACGAAAACATGTTATTTATTTTATTTACAGGTTATGCAATTATGTGTACAAATAAGGTTATGTCCTGAAGTTGTGTAGGAGCATCTCCCAACAATATATCCTCAAAGGATTATACTGATTGGTTAATGGGTAATTTGTACACCAGTGTGCAAGTGCTCTATTCAAATAAAATAAAATAAATTTTCACTAAAAAAATGTATTTTAGCTCATTTAGGACTTGCTCAAGTTCTTAAGGTAGTTCAAGAAGTTTTTTTCAGATAACAAATCAGCAAACGATGAAACTATTTACCTAACAGCCGAATTTTTCAGTTTAAGAAAACCTTACTTCAAACTTTTCAAGAAAAAAGGAACTCTATCCAAAACTTACATTTTCACATTCTGAAGAGTTCAAATCATTATTTGAACGTTTCACTCATTAATTTCAGACAATAAATTGGTATAGCGTTCTAATATTTCACTAGTATCTACTTATATTGTTAGGAGTCATGAAAATATAACTCAATACAAATTCAGTTTCCACACTAGGTACCTTTTTCAAAAAGTAATGCCTGCATTGTTTGGCTTCAAGATTTTATCAGTTCTAGCCTTTGACTATATAGCTTAATGGACTGCTAGAACTAATAAAATTTTAAAGCCAAAGAATGCAGGCGTTACTTTTCGAAAAAAGTACTTTGTGTGAAAACTGAATTTGTATTCAGTTATATTTTCGTGACTCCTAACACAAGCATCTAGGGACACCGTAGGGTAAATTTTTTGGGGGGGTTTTGGAATAGTTCGGAACATTTCATTTGACTTAGTTTTCAAAGTTATTTTGTGTTTTTATTGAAATTTGAAATTATTTAGAATTTTTGTAAAAAAAAACTATTTATTTGTAGAGACTGTATTTTTTTTTAATATATTTTTTTAAAGCAAGAATCTAAAAAATTTTTAAGTTGTGAATAAAAAACACTGAATGACACTGTAAAGAAGAACGAAGTGTAGTATTCATGAGAACATGTTCGAATAAACCACCAGAAAAACTTTCATTTATCCTTTGAAAATATTAAAAAAAAAAATCGGAGTCAACTTTATTTATTCAATTTAACATGAATGCAAAGAAAACGAAACAGAAAAGAACATTACTTATTTTCTAAATGACGATCGTATGCACAGGAAGTATTGCAGGAAAAACAGCATAGAAAACATTGGATTTTACTTCGATGTTTTTGAATTTTTTTACACTGGTAGGCCTATTAATGAAATGAATGTTTTCAATGTGCCTGAGTACATGATGTTTTTTACCAAAAGAAGTTTGACATAGGTCGCAGATGAATTGCAATTTGGAATTCATATTTAAAAACATGAAAAATTAAACAATTAGGTAACCCATTTTCCAACTACCATTATTATCAATAAACTAACAAACAAAACAAACGAAAATCCCAAGTCGAACAAAGTGTTCCGACCAATTCCGAAACTACCAGAAAAAAATTTATCCTACAGTGTCCCTAGACGCTTGTACTCCTAACAATATAAGCAGTGAGAGAACCATATTCTTTTAAGTTTCACTAGTGTTTGTACTTTCACATCACCAAAGGTCGTTTTTTGTAAAAAGAACGCCTGTTAACAGTGGCTTCAGCGGTGTTCCATTTAACCCTATGTATTTCTTATCAGTTCTAGCAGTCCATTAAGCTATATAGTCAAAGGTTCTAGCAGTCCATTAAGCTATATAGTCAAAGGTGCTCCATGTATATGTTAACGACAATCAATCCCATTGTAAAACAGCAGCATGTCGCCTCCATCATATTTACATCCTCGAAGCATATTGTTGACCTTTTATCATTCTTCATCGTTCCGAGAGTAAAAATCAATTAAATGAATTATTTCAAAAATAATGTTTTAATTTTTAATTTTTCTGCTTTCTGAAAGATTAATCATAACTTTGTCATTCGATATTCGTTCCTTACTGAACTTCATCTCGTTTGATTCGATATTATTATTATTTTATTATGGTCTTACCTTATTATCTTCGCCATTTCCTCAAGCCAGAAATCTATGGCACTGGATGTAAGTAGTACACCATCTATTTCTGTAAATATGAGTAAGCTGAGAAATGAACTTGCATCAGGAAGTTTTCGAAGATCTGTTATCATCGAGATTTTGGTTTTATTTCTCATTCAATTTCATTTAATTAAATTTTCCATAATTTTTTCCGGCCCTCAGAAAAAATGAATAAATTCACTTGTTTTCTAGTGAAGAATAATCTGTTATATTATACAATTTTTTAAATTTCAGATCGAGGTATGCTGAAGCAAGGCATGTATGAGGCGCCGTATCTCACCATGTCTTTAATTGGGTTGCCTGTACCGTTTTTCACTGTACCCTACGTTTTGTACCGATTCAATAAAATAGATGGATACAAAAAACGATATTTAATGGAATATACCGGTGAGTTCGTATTTTTTGTTTAAATTTGTTGCGCATGCTATAACTTTGAACACTAGACTGAATTGTTTTGTAGTGATGAGACCCGGTGATCCACGGCTAGATTATTTCCACTGTCAAGTTGATCGAACTAAACCATCGAAGAAATAATTTTTTTTTTTTTAGTTCTCACTCTTTAGATGTTTTGGTAAATATTATTTCCTATTATTTTTGAATGTTATTAAAGTGTTTTTATTCAATATAGTCACATTCGAGATGATATAGCTTGACTTATTTCGATCAATTACTTGAAAATCAGAAAATAATTCTCCTTGTCCTACCCTCAGACTGTTTGACTATGTAGTCGTTGCGCTAATTTGTCATTACATTTGCTAAATTTCAACATTTCTACTTATTACAAAAGCAGCTTCGTACACAATGAAAAATTGAAATCGAATAATCAAAGAGACTTACATCTAGCAGAAATTCTTTGAACCAGCGAATGAGTGATTATTAACAAAAATGCGTAAGACCCTAATGCAAAATACGGCCAAATGAAATCTGACCGGGTATTTTCAGTTCAGTGACAGCAGTAATTTTTTTTCTCAAATTTATTTAGCCTTCATTCGTTTTCAAATTTGGGAGAAATAAATTGAGTTATCTTCAATAGTTGATAATTAAAACAGAAATAAAGTACCTATTACCACTTTTAGCCCCTTTTTAACCAAAAGGAAATGTCTGTGAATGGGTGATTGTGGAGCGTTTGCTGCGCCATGCGATCTAGTTCCATTCTAAATTCCAATTTTTTAGCAAATTTTTGTCAGGGGTGCATATATGAACCAAGTGTGCATGTATGGCAAGAATCTAGGCAGAGGAGATCTGGCTGGCCTCATTAAATATAATTATTCCATTGCAGCGCTCCTAAAAATTACTTAGACCTGTATGCATGAACGGTACTTTAGTATCATCAGTGACTTAAGAATTACTTATCTTAACAAAGTTGTATTTATATATTATGTTTTTGTATAGATATAAGTACCTGGTTCACCGAGCTTTTCTCGGAGGATGTGGAATAGGAGAATTTTGTTAATTTTAATCAAGTTGGAAAATTTCAGCAATATATTTATTTGGTATATCCTTAGGTATTATTGTATTCGTATATCTCGAGAATTAAGATTGCAATATTTAACTTATACTTCATTAGTCATAAATCATAATAGTCATATGCAGTTTAGGCCTAGCAAAATTCATTAATAAAACTTTCTTATTTGTTACTTTTACTGTTGATAAATTTTTCATTAGTTGTTATCACTTGCTGCTGATGGATAGACTAAGATGCTCATATATCTTTTCAGCAAATTTTGTTGGAAATAATTTGAAGATCGAATTAAAAAATGCAAGAAACAAAAATGAACTGTCACAAGTGTATATTGATAAGGTACAAAAGTTAGCAGAAGACTAGAAGTTTGTGATGTGAGGCGATAAATATGAGGAATGAAAATGAGTAAGAGAGAAGTTTTCACGACAGAATTTATTAACAGACTAAAAATATAATTTCAAGTAAAATACGTAATGGCGAAGCAACAGCATTATCGGTAACAGGAAGTAGGGGAAGCAATTCATGATGAGAGTGTATGTGTGACATATATATATAGATTGATGTGATGATGATGATGAAGAATGAGATAAGGTGGGATTTTGTATCAACACCCCCCTGAAATTTTACCGGTCGGGTTCTTCATTAGTACGATTGCTGAAATTTAATATATTAATTCACATAAAAATAATAAAAAATTAGATATTGTAATAACATTATGTTTCAAAAAAAATATGGTAACTTTAAGTTTCGAAAATAATTTTTGATTGCTTTGCTTCGAAAATAATTAAACGAATATAATAAACAATTAAATCACATGCATATGTATAGTATATGTGTATACAAAAATGGTAAATGGTAACCTGTAAAAAAAATTATGATTAAAAAAAATAAAGATAATAATTGGTAACATGCAAAAAAAAAATTATTTTGTGTATATAAATGACTAATATATGATTCATTGTGGCGTGTGCTCAAATAAATTCTCAAATATTTACGAGTGTATAGTATGAAATGAAAATAAAAAAAAATTCGATTGAAAAGAAATAAAATTAACAAAAGGTTTTTAAGATATGCGATCGTGCATAGGAAACGTTACGTTTTACAATCTTATCAAGTACATTGGCATGCAATAGTATGAAACGATAATATACGATGTCCGTTAGCTTTATCTTTTACGTTTCTCTTTGTGTTTGAGGTGGTGTTTAACATGTTTATTTTTGGATAAGACAGGCTATTAGGTTTATCTTTATTGAGGTCATGTAATGAGTTTTTATCTCATATATTGTTAAGATTTTCCTTTCATACTATCTGTGTGAATTTTTCGTATATTTTTCTCACGCTTGTATAAAGTTGCATGCTATTTCTATTATTAGCGTTTATAGGGTATATACTTGCTCGATTTTAATTCTGTTTTCATTGTTGGGTTTGCAGCAAAATCGAGTATCTATTTTTGACCAGTATTTTCGAGTGTATTTTTCTAATAAGTATTATTTGTGAACAATATAGGGGTATTTTTCTTGTACAATGTGTTTCTTGTTTGGAATTACATATTTTGACTTGGTACAACTTGACTTTTTGGACAGGTATTTTCTTTAATAAATGTATATAATATTATGTGTACAAATTCGTATTTTCGAGAATTTTAACTATTAAATTTTCAAATTTTGTTCTGTCTAAAGATTTTGTAAGTAAATCCGCTAGCTGATGTACCTGAATATTCTCCTAACGTAATTTTTAAGTGTATCATTTGAATTATTCTGGAAGTGTGAGAAGAAGTTTACTGGAAATAATATGTCGGGGCTGGTTAATCTGGCCAAGTACAACAATCCGCCAATCATCGACCTATATTCCGTGTTGTCCTTACCATTATCAACTTTATCAATTTTTAGGGCAGTTTCCATTGGAGTATTTGTCTTTTTTATTTCTGAAATGCCAAACTTTCTTATCATCTTTTCTATGTGTTTAATTTGGGATAATATTATGGTTTTGTTTTCAATATTTCTCTCAATTTCCAATCCCACAAAAAATTTTGTATTATTAATAATTGTAATAGTAAAAGATTTTTCTAATTGTTCGTTAATTTTTGTAATTGCCATTTGTGAATTTGAGGCTATCAAAATATCATCTACATAGCTTAAAAAATATGTGTTTTCATAATCCGTATTCATTTGATATAAGCATCTATCTGCCTTTATTCTTAAGAAACCCATTTCTTTTATTTTGTAGTCTAATAGGTCGTACCAAGATTTACTTGATGTTTTGAGTCCGTATATTGATTTCTTTAATGAATTGATATTTATCCCCTCAGGCTTTTTTTACATAAATGGGTTTTATAATGGGGGAGTTCAAATATGCTGTTTTGACATCATATTGTACAAGAATTAATTTTTGTTTATTAACTATAGAGAGCAACCATCTAATAATACTTATTGATGCAACAGGACCATGTGTTTCAGTAATATTGTATTCAGTTCGGTCCTTGAAGCCCCTCGCTACTAATCTGGCTTTGGGTTTGGGGTTGCCAAACTCATTGTATTTTATTGTGAATATCCATCTTGTGTCAATTAATTTCTGACAATTGTAGTCTACTATCTCCCAAACGTTCATATCATTTAAGGAATTGAATTTGTCATTAATTGCATTTACCCACTCTGTTCTAAAAGGATTATTATTAATTTCGTCAAAATTTTTTGGGACGCAATCTTCTATATATGATTTATTATAATTAATATTGATATTCATAATTATTGGATTTATTAATCCCAGATCTTGTTCGTAATTTGCTGGCTGAATTATTAATTTTCTGTTGGATGTTTCCAATGATTTAATATTTTGAGACTCATCTACCCTTACATCACATGCAATATACGATTTTGTTTCAAATGGATCCCTTAAACAATATCCCGTATTTGTGTATCCCATCATAATACTTTTTTCTGCTCTGGGAGCCAATTTTGGGTCAATTTTATTTTTTGATTTAGATTTAGCCTTAGTTGCATTTTGTTTTCGAACTTCAAAAGGGATGTGTCGGTATGTTAATGAGCCAAATACTTTTAAATTTTTTAAGTTGGGTTTTGTGCCATAAAATAGTTCATATGGGGTTTTAAAATCTCTATTGGCTTTTGTTGGTGAGCGATTTATTAAATAGGCCGATTTAACTATTGCATATGACTAGTACTTAATGTCAAGATTGGCATCAATGAGCATAGCTCTTACTCTTCTCATGAGTGTCTGGTTCTGCCTTTTGGCTACTCCATTCAACTCTGGGGAATAAGGAACTACGTAATCCATTGTGATACCGTTTTCCTGACAATAATTTACTATTTTTTCATCTGTGTATTCTTTTTCATTGCCGCATCTAATAGTCCCTATGGGATAATTTGGGAATTTATTTTTCATTGACATTATTATATTTTTAAATTCAGTTGCCACTTGATTTTTTGTTGATATGGGTATCACAAAAGTATATTTTGGGTAATGATCGATGAAGGTTAAAATATATTTCTGATTTGCGATCGATGGTGTGAATGGACCCATTATATCTGAGGAAGTTATCTCTAATTTTCTTGAGGGTTTTGTTCTTAATCCATTATGCCCTAATATCGTATTATTTGCGATGCAGCAGATTTGGCAGTTTTTAAAATCATCGTCTCTAAAGTTTAAATTTTCAGGAATACCAACAGATAAATTTTTTAATTTTTGTATATAGCGTGCATTTAAGTGACCCAACCTTCTATGTATGATCATTTTTTTATTTAATATATTATTATTATTATGAATATCATTAATACCATCAGTATCTTCATTATTATTTGAATTTTCATCATTTGGTATATTTTCTGAATTGTTATTATTTTCATCCCCCTCAGGTGAATCTGTATTTTCATTTAATATGCTGTCTTCCTCATTTTCTTGTATTTCAAGTTCAATTGAAAAATCCTCCCATTTGTCCTAATTTTCTTGGGTTACTGGGCATATTTTTGTAGAACTATCTAATTCTAAATTAAAATTTTCATCGTTTTTTTTTTTTATCATTATTATAATTATCCATCTTGTAATGAATATAAAATATTCCGTTTTCCTTCGGGGCAGTTATTGGAATTTCCCCACTTTCTATAAAATATATATTAGCACAATCTTTTTGTTGGTCTATATTTACTGTACCCGTATTAGTGATTTTTATTGCGCTAATTATATCAATATTTAAATCAGGTACATAATGTACATCATTTAATTCTATTAATGATTGTATTTTGTAGAAATTTTCAATTTTTATGGTCATTTGACCTGTGTGTAGCATACAAGAAAGCATTTTTACCAGCACATTAAAGTTTTACAGGGGTGATAAATTTTTTAATATTATTTAATTTATTTATATCGGATGTTAGGTGTACTTCTGCCGCTCCATCTAAAATTGCTTTGTCTTTTAGATGTGTATAATTTTCATTTGTTTCATTATTTTTAATTAATTTATTTAATAGCCTGTGGAATACCTTGTTGTGAGAGATATTCTCACCAGAAGGAAATTCAACAGAATTTAAGCGTGCTCAGCCACTTCGTACACAAGTACGGGTAAGCCAAAACCAAGGCGAACACTGGTAATTTTAGAGCCGGTTCGGGTGGTTTATATACGGCTTATTTGCACGCACACAAACACACGTATGTAAGATAATACGTATGTCGGTGAGGGCGGCCAGGTCGGATCATCCCCTATCGTGATAAGAGATGGCTGGCCGGTTCGTGTACAGATCGTGACATTGTTTGGTGATGTCACAATTCGGTACTCGTACATTACCTGCATGTACTTGCAGGTAATTATGATCGAACGTATTTTGTGTGGTTTAACGTCACGAGGACGATTATTAGCCTGCCCTTTGGGGCGGCAATTGTTGACAAGGGGTCCGAGCCCCTTTACCTCATACCGTTGAGTCCCCACAGCTACTCCCCCCCAGTTTTTGTGCCGCAAAAATGATTAAAAATGCTCAAGGCCTGAAGGACGTGCGGGCGTCTACTTTCGCCTCTGGTCAGCCTCCCATTTCACCAGGGCGCTACCTACTGCGGCCCCAACGCACTTGTAGGACTCTCTACAGGCGTTCATTTGGGCCAGGTAGTTTACCCAGTTGTCCTCTCCCCTACGCCTTGGTGGTAAGTTTTTTGAACGGGCGTAGGGGTGATGATGAGAGTGAGGGGGCAGCAGACGCTTAAACGTAGGCTTCCTTAGCATCGGGGAGTTTGAGTTCTCTGCTGCTAAGATGGCCATTTTTGCTTGTTCATTCACAGCCCTCTCAGCTGTGAACAAAAACCTCATCGGCTCCCATTTCTCCTCAGGTTTTGGCTCTGGCTTTGGTGGTTCTGGAGTCGGAGTCACCTCCTTTGGGGATCAGGGAGGAGAGATTATTGGAGGCAGCAGAGTGGTCATCTCCGCTAGGACATCGTTGACTGGAGGAGCTGTGTCCATGAGCAGCTCCTCCCCAATCCAGTCCAGCTCCTTTTTTTGCTCGGTCTTCTGCTGAGTTTGTGAGGACTCAGCAGTTTTCCGGGCAAATTGGAAAGTGGCAGATTTTGGGATTGTAATTGGAAGTGACATAAGAACAGATTTTATTAGGAAAAGGAACCAAAAATATCAGAAAACACGTCCAAGATCTCTGGCGGTTCTGAAGAGGGTGATTTTACTTCAATTTTCAATTTACCATTACAGTTATGTTTTATTATTTTCGTATCTTCTTATCGACATGTAAAGGGGATAGCGCTTAAAATTCTTGGCCGTATGCAAGTTTTCCAGTTAAGTTCTGATCGGTTTAAGCAAAGTTATGCTTGAAATAAACTCAGTGAATATAATTTTCGAATTTTTACTACAAAGGAATCTCCTCTTGTGACGTCACAACTTTGAGATTATCTTTGTGTTTAACGGTAAACGCACGTTGCAATGTTTTGTTTCCATATTGCACGTGGATTTGTTTATTCCTGTCGTTTTCTTTTTGTTGGCATTCCTTGTTCGCTTATCTCTGGAGTTTCTTTTGTCTCACGGAATTCCGATTTTCCTCGCATATTTTTTAGCGGGTTTTAACTTACGTAGCGGATATTATTTTTTCGGGAGTAAATTTTATTTTCTTCGCATTAACCTCTCAGACATGCGAGAAGGGCGGGAATTTTTACGTTTTTTACTGCCAGGGGGCCTGCCTCTTTTTTGTGGACATAAGGGGGCCTCAGGATCGAATGTTTTGGTGGTAACATCGTCCGAAAATCTTACCGACTTTTTCAATGTTTTCTTTTGTGAATTATTTGTTTCACATTTTTCGACAGATTCTTCCATTTTTGTTTCGGAATCTGTCTGGATATTTTCTATGTTTTCCTTCTGCAACCTTTTTATTCTTTTGTCGTCACTTACCATGTATGCAGGCTTCAATCTGTCGATTGAAATTGTTCGAGGTTCGCCTGCAATGAGTATCACAAAGTTTTTCTCAACTCGTGATACTACTTTGTAAGGACCGGCATATGGTTTCTGCAGCACAGATCTCATTTTTTCGTCTCTAACAAATACGTGTAAAGTATTGGCCAAGTGTTTCGAGACGTAAATCTTGGGCTGGCCATGGCAAGCTGCCTGTTTTAGGAAATTATTGGCATCATTTCTTATATTTTGTACCATGATTTCGGGGCTAACTTCTTTCGATTCTGTGAAGAAGTCCCCTGGAAGGCGTAGCTCTTTGCCAAATGCTAATTGCGCTGCAGAGTGACCTGTATCGGTTTGTAGGGCAGATCGAAGGCCTAAGAGGATGGTAGGAAGTATTTCTACCCATCTCTTGGTATCATGAGACATGATTGAGGCTTTGAGAGCTCTATGCCATCTCTCTATTTTGCCATTGGCTTAAGGATGGTAAGCTGTGGTATGACTGTGTTGAACACCAAGCATATTGGACAGCTCTTTAAAGAGGGAGCTCTCGAATTGGCAACCTTGGTCCGTAATTATGACTTCTGGTACACCATACCTCGCAATCCAGGTATCGTATAACCTTGCAGCTACTGTGGGAGCTGACATCTCGTGTAGAGGGATTGCTTCTGGCCATCGTGTTGCCCTGTCTATTATCGTCAACAGGTATATGTGTCCTTGAGATGGTGACAATGGGCCTACCAAGTCCATATGTACAGTTTTAAACCACTCTGTTTGTTTGAAGGATTTGAGGGGCGAGCGAGTGTGTTTTCCTACTTTGGATTCTTGACGGTTCAGGCAACTGTGAGCCCATTTGTTGCAGTCAGACTTCATTCGTGGCCATACAAACCTCGCCAAAATTAATTTAGCACTACATTTTGGCCCAGCATGTGACAGATTGTGTACACTGTTGAAAGCCAACCTGCGATATTTTACCGGTAGAAATGGCCTATTCTTACCTGTACTGATGTCACATGTTAATAAAACATCAGTACCGGGAATTTTTCGCTGTCTCAATTTGAGAGTAGTATCATCGTTTGATAACAACTCTTGCAATTCTGCATCCTTAAGCTGTGCTTTAGCTATTTCAGCATAAGGCAATTGGACAGGAGCCGAGATAGCTTCGATTCTACTCAAGGCATCAGCTGGAGTGTTAAGTTCTCCACTTATATACTGGATGTCGGTAGTCAATTGACCAATTTAGTTTAATTGTCGCGCTCTTCTCGGCGATGCCGGTTCTGCTTTTTGTGTAAAGGCATATGTTAGGGGTTTATGGTCAGTATACACAGAAAAACATCTATTCTCTAATTGATGCCTGAAATGCTTCAACGCAGCAAAAATTCCGAGCAATTCCCTATCATATGTGCTATAGTTCTTTTCTGCTTTTGAGAGCTTCCTCGAGAAGAAAGCTAGCTCTAATTTCTTGTTGTCTTTATCTAATTGGTACAGTGTTGCACCAATAGCAAAATCTGATGCATCGGTACTCACGCATAATTGCAGACTTTCCGATTTTAGAGCCAGTTCGGGTGGTTTATATATGGCTTATTTGCACGCACACAAACACACATACGTAAGATAATACGTACGTCGGTGAGGGCAGCCAGGTTGCATCATCCCCTATCGTGATAAGAGATGGCTGGCCAGTTCGTGTACGGATCGTGACATTGTTTGGTGATGTCACAATTTGGTACTCGTACATTACCTGCATGTACTTGCAGGTAATTACGATCGAACGTATTTTGTGTGTAGTTTAACGTCACGAGGATGATTATTAGCCTGCCCTTTGGGGCGGTGACTGTTGTCAAGGGGTCCAAGCCCCTTTACCTCATACCGTTGAGTCCCCACATAGCCATTCATTCGAATTATATGAATATTTTTTGATCATGAAGGACATTTTTACCTGCTGTTCGGGATTCTCATTTTTATTTGTTGTATTATTATTATTTTGAATTGGTTTAGGTGGATAATTATTTTGATTTTTATTAATATTTTCATTATTGTTATTTTGTTGGGAATTATTATTATTACAATTTTGGGCTATGTGACCATTTTGACCACATTTGTAACATTTTGAATTATTTGGGTTATAATTTCTATTATTACCTCTATAATTATTGCCTTGGTAATTTCTATTGTTTCGATAATTATTTCCCCTATAATTACCATTTCCATTATTATTCAAACTACTATTATTATTTTGTTGTGTATTTGGTTCATTGCAGTTTCCATTATTATTTGTACTATAATTTCGATTGTTGCCTCTATAGTTATTATAATTATTACCCCTATAATTGTTTTGTCCTCTATAATTACCATTATGACCTCTATAATTATTATTATTACCATTGCCATTATTCCTATAGTTATTATTATTATTATTAGGATTATTATTATTTTGTTTCTTTAATGTATGATCTCTAAATTTTTGATCAGAATCTTCTCTCAAAATGTGTTTAAAATTATCGATAAACAAATATTTAGTCATATGATCTACAAAGATCAACAGATATTTTTCACCATATATACCTGGTGAAAACAGGCCCATAGTATCCGATGAGACTATTTCAAGCTTCCTATGTGGTCGTGTGCGAGTGTCATTATGACCGAGATGCCTAGAATTGGCCTTCATACAAGTCTCACAAAGCCGGAACTCGTCATCACAAAAGTTAATTCCAGGAGGAATTCCTCTTGAGATCTTACAAAGAATTCTAAGATTTTTTCCTGATAAGTGGTCTAGACGCCTATGCCATATCAATTTTTTATTTATTGTCGATTGCATCACTCTTTCTTCTGAATCCTGTTGTTTATTTATTTTTGTGTTTTCGTCATAATTACTATTTATTATTTGAGATCCTATATCATCTCTCTCATTTTCCTTCGACTCTTCATCCTTTTTTTCTTTTATGTTTGTTTCATTATTGTTATTATTATTTGCTTTTTTTAATATATTCTCTGAATTTTGTTCGTTTGCATTGTTTTGATTATTGGGGTCATCTTTATTTTCATCACTAACACCAACTTCGTTCTCTATTTTGACCTCCTCATTTTCCTCAGTAACTTCTTCCTCAATATCAAAATCACTCAACTCGTCCTGTGTTTTTATATTTGGCATACAAGCCAGTTTATTAGAATTATTATTATAAGGACATATTTTTTCAAGATAATTTGAGTGGTCATATGATTCGGGGATTATTTCGTCATTAGCTAATTCATAGTTGACTATGTAGATTCCTTTTATTTTAGGAGTGGTGAATAGCACCTCATTTGTACCACGTACATATATATTCGACGCAGAAAAATTTTGATCAATTCCTAACGCTCTATTCTCAGTTATTTTAATGCCCGACAATAAGTCGATGTTCAACGAAGGAACATAATGGACATTTTTTAAGCATATTACTTGTTGTTTTTTGTCTAAATTTTCTACTCTTATGTACATATTCCCTATGTGAGTGGCAACTAATAAAATATCCTGTATGGCACACTCTAACTCCAACAGTTTCTCCAACATAACTGGATTCCGTAATTTAGACAGATCCAAAATTACGTGTGCAACAGCACCACTGTCTAACATAATTTTTTTAGTTAAATTGACATAATCAGCAGGTAATTCCCTATGTTGATTCCTATTTGTTAAAATATTTATTAAGTGTCTATACTGCCTATTCAAGCTGCTAATAGAATCCTTATAGCGCAACATCATAGACCATTGGACTTCACTCTCCTTTTTATTTTTATTTTGACTATTACTACTATTATTGTGATTATTATTATTACGTCCGTATCTAGTATTTTGTGCCAGACCATCAGCACTATTATTGTTTTGGGATTTTAATTCCTCTTTTTTTGACGGACAAACATTGGCCAAATGCCCTTTACCATGACATTTAAAGCAAGTCACAATTTTATCAGAATTTGGTAAAGATTTATTATTTTCGTTCTTATTGTATTGTGTTTTATTATAGTTACCATTACTATTTGCAGACATATTCGCAAATTGATTATTACTATTATTATAAGTTTTTCCCTGGTCAGGATTATAATTTCTATTATTATCAAATTTATTACAATTTCCACCAGGTTGATATCTAAAATTTTTATTATTATTATTATTTGGTGGATAATTATATTTTCTTTTATTATTATTATTGAAATTTGTTATTTTTTCGTCATATAGTCTATCAGACCTTTCTATCAACATCGCATGTAAATTTTCAATAGTTTTTTGGTCCTGATTCAAAGTGTTAAATTCTAATCTTGTTATGTCAAAATCCATATTTAATGAAATTAAAAGTTGCTCAATCTCTTCCTGCTTTTCTAACGTTTTTCCGCAATCTCTAATTCGTTGAGCGGATCTAGAGAAGAGATCTAGGTATTTTCTCATGTTACCTCTACTATCATATTTCAATTTTTGAAAGCTTGCTTAGCATTTATATAAGTCACTTGCGTACAACTTTTGTACCTCTCGTCTAACATTTTAATTATCTTTTTCTTGGTTTTTAAAATAGGTCATACGAATGACAGGATTTCCGCTGGCAGCTTCAGGATTTAGGAAAGTATCTAAATTTTGTTCTAAAAATATTGATTCGGTTTCGTTATCGTGAATAATTTGGTATAAACCTTCAGCTAGCATGGAGATTATTGTAGTTCTCCATGCATCGTAATTTTTTCCATCAAAAACCTTTTTAGAATCGAATCTCGACATATCGAATTGTTCAATAAAATAAATTTGCAAAAAAAAATCAGAGAAAACCCTACCTTGGAACATGAGAACTTATAATTAAGGGTCTCATGGGCTCAACCTCTTGATTATGAAAAAACACGGGCTTAACCGCGCGATGGGAGATGCAAAATAATATTAAAAAAGATCGATCTAATTAAAAAATATCGATATAAAATTAAAAATTCAATTATATTGTTACTTTAACTGATGCAAACTCTCCGCCATATCATGTCAAATCCACTTTTGATGCTCCAACTGACCGGAAAAATTCGATGTCCAATCACTCAAAACCAATCCTATGATTGAAAATAAAAAATTCCAACTTCACTAAATTTCAATTATTGGTGAGTGGATCTGCAGTCGAAAGTACTCAGTGACCAATAATAAGGGTATGATACTTATCAAACTGTGAAAAATAAAGATTCAAATTAATTATATCAAGTATTGTTTGAGTGTTCAACAAAAAAAAAATTTCAAGTTCAGAATTGCTATTAAAATCAATTTTGTCTTCGAGACTAGCTATTGTAACAAGTATTTAACCTTGTACAAGATCGCTATCTCGATAACCAGATCAAGTATTCTATATAATTGAACAAAAGAAAATTTTCCAAAATTGTTCAAGTTCTAATTCATGCAAAAGTTGATCATGAACAATGAAATTTTGGCAAATTTTTACAAAAATATACATTTAAAAATACGATTTTACGCCAAAATTATCAAAAAACACACGATAAATAACGCACAAAATGAATTAATAATTAAATTTTCAAACTTATTAGATGATTTTTTCTGATTCCTGGTCCGCTGGCAAGTCCAAAGGCGATGAAAACGCCACTTTTGACAATCCCAGATTCAATAAAACGCAAATTAGCAATCAAAGAAACGGAAAACCACAATTCTCAACCATAAAATTAGTGAAATATGAAAATTATTCAACCTTTTTTAAAGTAATTGGAATGATTCCCATACCATAGATTCGAATCCAAGTTGATTCTCTTCTTCCAGCATTTACTTTCAAGTTCAGCGTCAGTGACCTTTAATTAGTACCTGTCCGCATTTGATTTTATGTAATTTAAAAAATTTGAGCAAAGCTTATTGAAAATTTTATTTTTTCACTTCACTTTTGAATCCTATATGATTCGTATTTTAACGGCCATTTGCCAACACTTTTTCATGAAAAATTAAGCAACAATTAAATGGCACATCACCCTTCACTGAACTGTGAATTAACAAATTGAAATTAATTAAAACTGGTACACATTATTCGAATAAAAAGCACTTTTTAATTCCATCCTCTGTTAACATGTTGGAAATAATTTGAAGATCGAATTAAAAAATGCAAGAAACAAAAATGAACTATCACAAGTATATATTGATAAGGTACAAAAGTTAGCAGAAGACTAGAAGTTTGACTTAACGGATTATTCCCCAGCCAAGAATCAGTGTTGCCACATGGCGACACACAAGATTGTATTAAATATTTTCTTACAGTTTAGGTAACGTTGTGAATACATAAAGTTATATTGTGAGGTTGTGTGAAATCGTATCCCAACAAATTTTCTCAAACTTGAGACCTATGTAGATCATTTTTTGTACCCAAATACCTCTTTACTGTAATTTTCAGCAACAACATCAGTTAAGTTCTTTTATAATTTACACAAGACCCTAGAATGTTTAGTTACAAGCAACTAATTACTTTGGTACTTAGGCTCGATGTTCACATCCATCATACACAACAAATGAAACAGTGAAACTTGAAAAGAGCACATTATAATATAATAAGAATGTAATATTAAAAAAATGCCATTACAAAATGGAATGAACACTGATAATCACCTCATCGTTGAAAAACCAAAAAGACAAAAATAAGCAGTGTTGCCAATCCATTGGCTGCTCATCTTGAAAGGTATCTGGTGTGTACACTTGATATCCGTTGGATGGAGTCCATGTAACTCTCACATATCTTGTACACTACCTGGCAACACTGAACTCTCAACATGTAACATTCGTATTCTTATTCCTACACACACTGTTACGTCGTAGTGGGGAACTCGTTGTTTCTCTACCCACAATGCCAACTGTACTTTTGTCTGTTGTTTAATCGTCCATTAAATGTTGTTGAATTAAATTCATTTCTGTTTTTACTTGAAAATACGATTCTCGGTTAAGTATTATCCTCACATGTTATCAGAGCACGGTGTTTCTTATAATATTTTTTCTAAAACATTGAAATCAAGTTGATGTGATACTAGTGATTTTTCTCTCAAGTTTAAAATATTATTTAATCACGAATATTTGACGGGGAGTTGAAGGATTTGGTGATTGCTATTTTTTTCGGTGTTTGAATTTTTGGAGTGTTAATCAGACTTTGGTTCAACATTGCGAAAGAATTTAGACCAGATAATTCCCGCTGAGGATCAACGTGGTGATGGAGAAAACAATTAAACAAGTTGTATACTGCAGAAAAGTCATCAAAATTTTAATCCTTTCTTTTTACACAACCCTGACTCAGGCTGCTGGAATTGATCTTCGAAGTCAAGTAAGCTGAAATAAATCAAAACCACCGAAATTGAAATTTGACGTCCTGGTGAGTGCTGAAATTATTCAAGCTGCTTCATCTTTTTATTCTGGGCCCAACATCTTGTGAATTTCAATGTGGGACTTCATTCATCGGCGATAAATCTTAAAGTTCAACATCAGAAGCTGTAACAAGAACATTGAAATCATCTTGGTAATATAGATATTTATTTTTGTGTATCTTATGTGCTTTTTTATTATTGTGTTTATAAACTTTTGGGGGATTCATTTGTCTCTCAGTTAATACTCAAATCTCAAATTTCAAAATTCAAAAACCTTTTTTCTATCTTTCTACCCAACCTTATTGTATAAATTCTAATGAGATTTGAACAAAATTGTAATACGAACGTATTAGGTTTGATGATTATAGCTGAGAACTATTTTGAAACCCTATTTAATTATTTTGAAGGTGAAAGAATACAAGATATTGATATAGATGTAACTAATTTCCCATAATTTCAAACTTTCTATGGTGTCATTACTCTTAAGTCCTTTAAAATCACGATCTCTGGTCTGATTAGTCTTGAAAAAGACAAAATTGTTACCAAATTTGCAGAAATCTCTGAATTATTTCTCAACTCTAGCTATTTTTTCCCCAGAAAATCTTGAAAAATTCAAATATAGGTTTTTATAGATGAAAATAATAGTTAAAAATAATGAATTCCCATTATAAAAAAGTACTTTTTTCATGTTAAAAATGTAATTTTTTGTAAAATTGTCAAATATTTCAGTCAAAATTATATTCATAGCCAAACCAAAATCATTGTCAAAACTTGTCATACTTTGAAAACTTTAACAAAGGAAAAAATCATTGATTTTTCATGCTCAATTCTTTTGTTAGATCATTCATTGAATTTTCTTGCACAGTTTCTATTGTCATTTCAATTTAAAATCAATGTATTTTTTCAAACTAAAATACAATAGAAAAATAATTTCTAGATATTTCTGAAACCATATTTTATCCTATAAACACGAATCTTTAATTCACTTCACAAATTTTTTTTCTTTTCATAAATATTTTTTTTGAAATTTGAAAATAATCATTGATTCCAAAGATATATTACAAAATAAGGATATAAAAATGCTTCAAAATTTAGGTGAAAACTCATCACAAATACAGGCGATTCAAAAAGAAGAGAAAGTTAAACAAATAAATGCACCTTTGGGAAAAATATTTTCTGAAAATAATTATTTAGATTTGAAACTACTAATAATACCTTTAATACGTGGTGCAGGATATTATGATATCTTTGCAAATCCAAAAGGACTAGAATATTATAAAAACAATTTTGATAGAATGGATTTCATTACTTCAGATACATATAAAGCATACTGTAAAAGACAGGATAATGCTAAAGCCTTTATTTTGGAACAAATCTCGTATACAGCTGCAAGAGAAATCAGAGAATGTAGAACAACTGTTGATGAAATCTTCACAAAACTGGATAGTATATATGGTGTGAAAACAAAATTATTGGTAAACATGGCAAAATTAAAGTGGCAACAATTTAGGTACAAACCTCAGGGAAATATTATAGTTTTTTTAACCAAATGGGATACCCTAGTACAAGATGTTGGAGATGCAGGAGAAGAGGTAACAGAAAAATTAGAACTTGAAAATCTATTAATGGAAGAAGAAAAAAATTGAAATAATTTAAAAAGGATGCTTAAAGAAAACTTTGACCAAAAAACAAGAGATATACAAATACTACGAGAATATAGGAATAATAATAATCGAAATAGAAATAATTATCAAAATAATAATTATAGAAATAATAATAATGGAAATTATAGAAATTACAATTGTAATGGAAATAACAATAATCGAAGTAATGGACCATATCAAAGTAGAAATTGGAGACAATATCCTAATAATAATAACTATAATAATAATAATTATCACAATACTTACCAACAAAATCAAAATACAAATTCTTCTAGTCATCAACATGATTCCCAAAATGAAAATACAAATATTAGATGTTTTCATTGCAATAGATCAGTGGATGTAAAATGAAATTGTTCTAAAAACAATCAAAACACGAACTATAATGGTAATCACAGTAATAAAAATGAAAATAATAATAATAACAAAGATACTAATACTAATAATGGTAATAATAATAATAATCAAAATACAAATAATAAAAAATTGAATAAGCAACAAGAACCACCAATTAGGATGAGTTTCATAGTCAAAAGATTTAGAAATGATGATGAATGGTTAATTGACAAATTAACAAATGTTAACAATAAAAAATAAAAAAACCCAATTATAAAAATTTGACTAATATTATGTTATTGGATGGAGGATCCGAAGTACACCTGACCTCAGATATTAATAAATTAAAAAATATTCAAAAATTTGTACAACCAATAAAATTAATGGGTGCTCTAAAAGGGGCCTTTTTATATGCGACACAAAGGGACGGTGTCAATTCTGATAGAAAATAAATTTAAGGAACAGCAAATAATAGATTTATTGGACGTTCATTTTGTACCTGAACTAAATTACAACATTTTATCAGGAATGAGAGTTACTCAAACTGGAATATTAAATATACATCAAGGAAAAAATATAGCAAATATTTATTTTGTAGAAACAAAAAAAATTTTAATGTCAGCTGTCAAAAATGATGGTGTCTTTGTAATAAATTATGAATTGGTTGAAAATGATAAAGATAGAATTTGTATGCCAGTCATTAAAGATGACAAATGGGATGATTATGAGGTAGAACTAGAAGTAGAGGAAAATGAAAATATAAATACACAAGATACTGACTGGAATGAATATGAGATAGAGGAAACTGTTGAAAAGAATACAAACTCACAAGATTCAGATTGGGAAGATTATGAGGTGTCATTAGATGTCATAGATAGAGATGATTCATCTCAGGGGGGTGATACCCTAGGAATTTATGGAATAGAAGATAATAATGAAAATTCTTCAAACAAAACAAATAGGAATAATAATAATGAATATGAAATAAATAATGAAAATAATAATGTGAATAATAATATAAATAACGAAAATGAAAACACAAATATAACACAAGAATATACAGGAACAAATGAAAATAATAATAATGACATAATTAATGAAAATGAAACAATTTTATTTTAGAAAATAACTTAGATGAAAATACTACTATAGAAAATAATGAAAATAATAATGAAAATCAAATAATACCTTTCACAAATAACACTATTGAAAAACAAAAGTTATGGCATAGAAGAATGGAACACGTTAGTGGAAAATATCTCAAATTATTACAAAAATTGTCAATGGGACTAAAATTTAAGGATAATGAGTTCATAAATTGTGAAATATGTCAAATTGCTAATAATAGTAGACTGGGTCATAACAACTTTAGAACTAAACCTGGTAGAAAACTACAACTAATTTCATCAGACATCGTGGGACCATTTTCCCAATCAATACAGAATCAGAAATATTTATTAACATTTATAGATCATTTTTCGAAATTCACTTTTGTAATACCAATAATATCACAAAATGATGTATTTAATAACTTCAAAATTACCGTAAATTCTTTAAAAAATAAATTTCCAGAATGTCCAATAGGAACATTAGGGACAGACAATGCAAAGGAATATACAGATATTAGAATGCAAAAATTTTTATCAGGAACAGGGAATTACTTTGGAAACCACAGTCCTTTATTCACCTGAACTTAATGGTATTGCAGAGAGACAAAACCAAACCATAATGAGAAGAGTTAAGGCAATGATTTTCGATAGTAACTTAGATCTCCAATTTTGGAAATATGCAGCCACAACAGCGGTTTATTTAATAAATAGACCCAACAAAGTCTAATCCTGATTTTAAAACACCCTTTGAAATGTTTTTCAATCATAAACCAAATTTAAATTATATTGAGATTTTTGGTTCATTGGCTTTCAAACACAAATCTGTGGAAATTAGACAATGCAATGCAACTACACAAATTAAAAAGAAACAAAATAAAATAAATCTAAACTTTCTAATAGATCAGAAAAGAATATCTTAATGGGTTACACAACTGCTAATTATTGTTTAAGAGATCCTTTTTCTAATAAATATCATATAGCATGCAACGTCAAATTTGATGAAAATAAAAATATATCTTATCTTAAAGATTTTGATAATTTAATTATAAAACCTTCAGAATACATTAGGGATTTAAATATTATTTCAGTCATAGTTTGCAATATAGCAAAATATTATAATAATAGATATATAGAGGACTGTATTGCTAAAAATATTCAAGATGTGGAAAATAATAGTTTCAAAAATGAATAGAAAATTGCTATACAGGATGAATTAAAATCACTAAAAGATATGAATTTTTATTAAGAAGTACTTTATGAAAAACAATCAAATTTAATAGGTACTAGATGGGTATTTGTAACTAAACCCGATGAGAAATGTCATCATAGACCAAACTCAAGATTGGTAGCTTGCAAATTTAAGGATAGAACCGAATATAAATTAGGGGAAATATTCGCACCTGTCATACCAGCCTGGCTCATTGGATGGATATTCTCAATAGCTAACAAATTTGATTAAAATATTACACAATGTGATGTTAAAACAGCTTATTTAAATTTCCCGATAAACTTTCCGTTATATTTAAAACCACCTTTAGGTATGAATATAGACTCTAATAAAATATTAAAATTTAAAAAGGCTAAGTATGTTTTGAAAGTAGCATCAAAATCTTGGTATAAATTATTGGACAGTAAAATATTACAAATGGGCTTTAATAGATCTAAAGTCGATCCTTGCCTATATATTTGTCAAGACAATAATAATAATAATAAAACATTCCTATTAACATATGTAGACGATATACTTCTCATTACAAAGGACAATAATATAATTGATGAAATTAACAAAAAATTTGAACAATATTTCACAATGAAAATAATAAATGAACCGAATTTCTTTGTGGTTTTTGAAATTAAAAGAGAGAGAAATAATAAAATAATTAAACTATCCCAAAATATATATATCAATAAAATATTGAACAAATTTGGTCTTAGTGAAGCCAAATACTCCACTACACCTATGGAAACAAATTTAAGAATAAATATTAACAATAATAATGAAAATTTAACTAATGTCACAGAATATAGAGCAATGATAGGAGCTTTGTTATATCTTTCTAAATTAACACAACCTGATTTAGCATTTGCGGTAAACTACCTATCAAAATTTTAACAGCACCCCACAAAACAAACGAAAAATTATGTAAAAAGAATTTTTAAATATATCAATAATACTCAGCATTATTATTTAACATATACATCTTTAGGAAAACACATAGAGGCATTTGTAGATGCATCATACGTACCTGATGTTAATGACGAAATAATAGATCCGAATAATCTTTTTAAGGGGAAATCTGTATCTGGATATTTTGAGTTCTGTAACAATGATCTCATAAATTGGTCAGTCCGTAAACAATCAGTTATGGTAAGATCCTCAATAGCTGCCAAAATTATAGCTATTTATGATTTTTTAGATGACCTGAAAATGATTTGGTTATTAATGAAAGAAATATACCAACAAATAACACCCATTCAAATAAATGAAGATAACATATCCACACAAAGAATTTGTTCACGCAGTACTCAGAAACGTGCTAGAGCACTTATGATTAAATGTTATAAAATTCTGGAAAAATATACAAATAAAATTATAGAATTTAAAACTGTTAACTCACAAAATCAATTAGCAGACTTATTAACAAAGGCTATTGAAAAATCAAAGTTTCAACATTTAGTTGAACAAATTCTTGAATCCTCCAATATATTTGCTATTTCTTAATGATATAATAAATATAATATATATAAAAATAAAATGATTCACAATTCATAATTATATATTATCTAATAAATATAAAAAAAAGTTACATCTATACCATTAGACAACTGACATTCTTGAACCTTTAACTTATACAAATAATATAATTAATTTAGAAAGACTGAATTGTACTTACCTTTTATATGACTTTTTTGTAAATAAAACTAGTCATTTTTTTTTTAATGTAAAGACATTTGAAATCATATATCTTGGTTACCATTTATAAAACTGTCAATTCATGTTACCTTTTTTATTAAAACAACTGTTCCTTTTTATATTTACTTTTTTTTCCCCTTTTTTTTACATATATAAATAAATTTTTATTGTAGTCTATCTATAAGAGTTCAGGAGGGTGTTGGACAGAGTCCATGTAAGTCTCACATATCTCGTACACTACCTGGCAACACTGAACTCTCAACATGTAGCATTTGTATTCTTATTCCTACACATACTGTTACGTCGTAGTGGGGAACTTGTCATTTCTCTACCCACAACACCAACTATACTTTTGTCTGTTGTTCAATCGTTCATTAAATCTTGTTGAATTAAATTTGTTTCTGTTTTTACTTGAAAATATGATTCTCGGTTAAATATCCTCACAATATGTAACACCCCCTTTCAGGCGATGTAGTTGTCGCAAATACTTTAATACATGATGTACCATTGACACGTGAGATAAGCTTGAACAACAAAACTTGATGGGTAATAACTTAAAATAATATAATTATAGAAGTAAGATGCTCAAAAAGAAATTACAGCATAAAAAAAAATATCACAATCGTCACAAAATGTGGTCAAAAATTAAATGTCATTATTTAAAAATAAATATATATTGATCTGAAAAACATGATTAGATCAAAACAAAAGGAACAAACATAGTAATAGTTGAAAGTCTTAATATATATTTGATGGTAACTCTGCACCTGAAACTCATAAAACTAATTAGAAAAAGAAAAGTAAATGAAAAATAATTCAGAAAGAAAATAACTTATTAAACATGGATAAATACATAAAACATAATAAAATGACAAAAACAACAAAATAAACTTCTTGATTTATTTGAGTAGTTTGCAAGGTCATCTTGATTTATAATCTGGAAGTAGAAAAATTTTCAGAGCACACTTCAGAATTTAAGAATAATATGCTACAGATGTCTAGTTCATCAGTTACTCATGCTACAACATAGTATTGATATCTAACTTAAGGAAAGCTTGAAACCTTAATTGACTTGATGGGTATAACTAGTATTTTCTTGAGTTTATTGTGAATACCTACTACTTAAATTTGTGAATAGGAGTATCAATCAAATTTATTTTATTTATTTGGCAAATTAAGAAAAGAAATATGAAAGTGACCTAACTTTTTGCACCTAATAAGCAATTATCTGAAAGTTTAAAGTTGACTTAGAATTTCTTGATTCACTTAAATTTTAATGTTATTTTTCAAAATTTATAAGAACTACAATTTTTTTTAAATTATCTATTTCAAATAACAGATTCTCAACAAATTTTCATTTTGAATAACAAAAATATTTTGACTTAAATACTTGACTTGAAAGATAGTAAGATTTGCTTGAACCTGAAATTTTGGTCTTTTTATGGTTTTATCTGACACTTAAAATTTTACTCACACTTTAAGATGTCTATGTAAAAATTCACGTTGCAGTACTTATAATGGCTTAGTCAATATATCAGCAACTTGATTCTCAGTTGAAACTGGAACAATTTTTAATAATTTATTCTTGACATGTTCCTTGACCTTAAAATATTGTATCTCGATATATTTAAGTTAACCATGATTACAGTAGATATTCAATTAATTACAAGTTGACTGACTATCTTCAAAAACAGTTACTTGACAATTAAACTGAGCAAATGTTTTCTCAGTTAAGTAACTGATATAGAGCATATGGCTTGATAAATCAGCGACTGCAACAAATTCTGCCTTAGTTGTTGATTGAGTGATAATGGTTAGTTTTCTACAACCCCATGCGATAGTATTTCCAAAATGTTAAATGCAGTACCCAGTAGTTGACTTTCTTGAGATATCAGCTGTGAAGTCAGCATCAACATATGCAACTATATCTTGATTTGTACTTGAATATGTGAAACCCAATTTTGGGGTATGTTTTAGATAACGAAAAACATGACCAACCAAAGTGTGCTGAAGTTCAGTGGGATTTTTTTGAAAATGAGCGAGATAGATTAAAGTAAAGGAAATATCTGGTTGGGTTGTATTAGCCAAATACCCAATTACCATCCTATAATTATTATGAGGAGAAAAAGGTGTTCCCTTGATTTCTTGAAAATTTGTGTACGAGTTCATTGGAACCATGCATTCAACAGGATTTTCCAACTTGAATTCTTCAAATGAGCAATTTAATATACTCTTCTAAATGAAAATTTAGAAAACCAGCATATCGAGTAGATGTGCCTAAATTTTTTACTTAAAAATATTCTTGAAGGGACTTGATTATATCTTCTACTATTTGATCACTTGATCTCGTAACTAAAATATCGTCTATGTAAGCTGACAAAGTACAAAAATATTTTTGTTTTTCTTGATAAAGATACATCTTTGATGTAATAATGGATCTAAACCAAATTTCTTGACTATTCTTGAAAATAATAGCACCTAGGTGTTGTTGCGAGACCATACACAGCTTTATTCAACTTAAGAGCATATAATTTGTTGTCTAGGTCAATACCAGGGGGAATCGCTGCATATTTAACTCGTATCAATTGCAATATTAAGAAAGGCAGTCTTGATGTCTCAACTGTGAAAGTTTTAATCCTAACCTATGTGCTAACAATAGAAACCAAGAAATTGTCATTCTGGTAGGAGTAGGTGAGTAGGTTTCTTGAGTGGTATATTTTTCTTGATCAACAGAGCCAACTATTACAATAAGAGCTTTGAAAGCTCCATCCTGTTTTATCATGAAGATCAACTTCCAAGAAAGAATTTAATAACTTTTGGTCAAAAGCCTTGAAACTGTTTTCTAAACCTTGTAACAATTTAAAGACCTAATTTCTTGAATTATTGCTTTCTTCCATTTAGGCCAATCTGACCATTTAAGGGCTTTGCTATATGATTTAGGAGCATTAGGAGAGAAAACTTCTGTTTCGTCTCTTTTATTATTCTTATTGGAAATAGAAAGTGTTTGAATGAACATACTTGATTTTTGATTTTCTTGAGAATTTTCCCATTCCCAATCGAGTTCTATAACTTCCTCTTGGGAGCCAATATCAGGATCTTAAACTTGAATTTTGGAGGAAAGGTTATCTTGAATTTCACTTGAACTTAATTTTCATCCTCTACCAAATTTTCATTACAGGCAACATTACTTGGTGTTGGATCAACTTGATTTTCAGCTTGAGATGAACTTTCATTTTGAAATCACTATTTTTGATTACTTAACCCTTGAGAATTTTCTTGAAGTTCATTATTATATTCCCTATATGTTTTTGATTTGTAAAACTTAACGTTATTGGATATGTTTGTTTTTCTAGTAGAAGAGTCATGTAAAATATAACCTGTTTTGGTGTAGCCAACTAAATACTGTTTAGTACTCACTACATCAAATTTTCTACCAGTAACTTTATTTTTTTGAAGTACATATGCAAGGCAATCAAAAATGTGAATGTTTGAAAGATCAGGTTTATTGCCACGGTACATTTCATAAGGGGTTTTGAAATTTAGAGCTTTGTGTGTAGTGCAATTATATAAGTATTCAGCAGTATCCACAACAATCCCTCAAAAGGAAGTAGGAAAATCACTTTTCTGTAATAATGAACGAATCTTGACCTCAGTTGTTCAATTAGTTCATTCCACCACACCATTATGCCCACTTGTGTAAGGACCAGACATTTCTCTCTCAGTTCCTAGTTCCTAAAGAGTCTGATCCTTCTCACTATTAACAAACTCAGTACCATTATTGCATCATAGGATTTTGAACTAACCCTCTTGCAAAAATTAAATTGTGCTTTGATTCTCTTGATGTATAACTTGAAAAATCTTGTAACTTCATACTTCTCAATTACAAAAACACTAATTAATTGAGTAAAATCTTCTAATGTTATAAGCAAGTAATTATTTTTCTTAACAAAGATGGGTAGGGTTAAATCTGCATGAGTTATTTCACCAGGCCTAGTGGCTCTATCACAATCTTTGTCAAACCATTTACAAGTCATTTTGATCAGGTTACTTACTTCACAATCTTGGTAAATGTTAGGACAAATTATATCAGGGACACCTTGAGCGACAGAATGCAATCAATACAAATTAGGTGAAGAAATATGTCCCATCCTACGATGCCAAATATTTTCTTCATTCACTAATTTTGTCCTCTGCTCATCAGATATCGTTTTCTTCATTTTTTGAATTTTCCTCCTGCCAGTTTTTGTATGAAATGTTGGCCCAGAATTTGATTTTTCACTTCATTTGATATTACTTGATTGACTTGAACTTGATTGCACTTGAGATTTATCCCTCTTTGATTCCAACAAAGTTTTTGAAAAACTTTTGGGAACTTCAAATTACTTTAATTTTGACTTTGACAGTTGTCATTAGAGTTATGAATAGTTAATCACAAAACACCCTTAACTATAAAGAAGTCAACATCAGAACTATCTCTTGTTTCATTTAAGCAATCAGTATCTGATTTATCATCCTGCTTTAAAAACTAGGTTGCATTTTGAATTAACTAAATCAGTCAAAACAATGGTGGGAATTCTTGACCAAATTTAATTAAGTTCCCTCAGCAGGAATCGAATCTTGAAAGGAATAGGATCAGGTGGTACCTTCTTAATATGTAAGTTCATCCAACTTATTCATGATATTTATCATATTGTGAATAGTTTTATGGGTGAATTTATTTTTTAATTCTTAACAAATATCGCACGCATTATCAAAATGAAATACTAGCACCTTGAGTGGCTGTAAGATGTTGTATGAAGTAGGTTCTATACTTGAATATCTATTCCTCTTTGAATATTTTTGGGGAGGTTTAGGTGTATTGCTCTCAGTTGAACAATCTACTCCGATGCATTCGCAGCTGTTAGATGATTCTTGATGTTGGAATCCCACGTCTTTAAATTTTGTCTTCCTTCGAGTTTCTCATTCTGTCCGTATGTACAGAGTCTAATGAGAGGGATCATTGGGAATTGACCCATCAATAGAAAACATTGATATTGGTATGGAATTTAATTAAATAAGGTAAAACCAACTTGACCAGCTTTTAACTTGAGGAAAATGAGCAACTGGCATTTGTTTTTCAAACACTAAATTTTCCATTAACACTTCTTGTAATGGTCTAAAACTAGGTGGAGGCATTTGATTTACATTAACACTTTATTTGTTTATGTTAACTTGACACAACATTAAATTAGAATACAGATTACTGGAAATTAAATTATCGTCTGCGGATACATTTGATTTGGACACTTCCAAACTTGCCCTCACTTGAAAATCTTTAATAACAGAGGTAATGTCCGTATCTTTACTTGATTTAACATTAGTATAATTACTTAATTGATTGACGGGATTTGCAGCATCTTACATTAATTAAGAATGGGTTTTTTCTATTATCAGAATTGGATGAAATTTATAGATGGCCTGAGTCTTTCATCTTTTCTGTATCCATCTATTTCAGCATTAATTTTTGATAAAATATTAGATCTATTAATTTCATTACTGGTCCTTTTGACAATTCTGCTGGTATCTGCAATAAATAACTCAAAATCATAGTTACAATCAGTTGATGCATTTGTAGTAGCAGTTATATTACTTTATTTTGAATTTGCGAAAGGAAATGACATTTCACCTGTAAATTATGGACAATTTATCATCAATTAGTTCAGCATTACCGTAGATTCAAATTAAATCATCGTGATTTCCACAATGAAAATTTTACCCATCTGAATTAGACTCGTTATCATGTTTTAAATGAGCTATCTTTTGAGAGATGTAAATGATAAAATTCACAGCATTTATTTGAGCAAATTGATTCACCATATCACAAAATCTGGGCTCTATGAATTGGCAGGTTTGAAAAAAGTACAACTCAAATAATATATTCTCTGGTTTTGCCAAACAACTTTTAATTTTGTTTGAAAATTCTGAAACTGAAACGAAATCATTTTAATCGGTTATGCATCTTGGTTTCAGTTGTAAGAATTCTGCAATTTGGTTATTGGTAACTAGCTACCAGTTGATTGTTTAGGTTTTAGTAGGTATAGGTTATCAGATGTCCTTGAAAGTTAGAAAAGTGATTTTGAGCAGTTTTGGTTTTGGTTCACATCCCCAAATAGAGCTATAGCTTTTTCATCTTAAAATAAGGCTATTTTAAAGGTATCAGCTAAAGCTAAAAGCTAGCTACAATATTCTGGGTAACCATCTGGAATTTTTTTATTTTTTCTAATCCAATACTTTCTTACTGATAAAATTTCCAGGAAATTTTACTGACTGGTGCTAATGTTTTGATAAACATGGATTCTCGATCTCTCAAATTGCAATTTACAATTAGTCCTCACTTTTTACAGTGTGGCAAATAAAGGGTTGTTGACTAGTTAAATATAATAGCAGACGCATGCCCATCTAAATGCTACTACAAAAATGGCTCCAGTTTTGAAATGTCTGTCTCCATCCTTATGGTACTGAATTAAAATTTATTCACCTATATTCAGGCCCATTAACAATGAGGAGAATTCTTTTTTCTTTAAACATTGAATTAAATGAACGAATAAATATAACTTTTGTGGTATGCCAACCAGGGTAGCAAGATTCCACAACAAAACAAACCTGCTTGGCTGCATTTTTGTCACAAAAAGTCATTCAAACAGCCTAAGATTCCCAAAATATCCTTAGGGCCCAAACACCAAGTCCCAAAAACACAAGTTGGATGACTAACACCATATAAAGGTTGTGGCAGCTACCACACAGTGGCTCTATATTACTTCTCCATTGATCACCATCACCAGGCGCTGTGCCCTAGTGAGAATGGTGCCGTATTTTGAGTGGTTGTGAGGTGGGAGTTTAGGTATTCAGCCAGTACAGGTTCAAATCCCCATACTGCTTGAATACCTAAAGTGGTGACTTTGATGTGATGTGGGAGATGGAAACAATGTCATCTCTCAGACACATAAGCCATTGGGTAGTTTGTCACCTCACCACCACCAAAATGTAATGGCGCTGTAAGTTGTGTGCCATGGGATGGTGATGAGGGGTGCATCTACCATACTCCAGTGCACACACCTACTAAACAGGCGCCTCCATATTGGCCATATTACGCTCTGCTACGCTGGAAGAAGTGGTGTGGCAGTTACCACACATCAGGTCTACATTACTTCTCTGTCAATCACCATCACCCAGCGCTGTGGCCAAATGAGAATGGTGCTGAATTTTGGATGGTGATGAGGCGGGAGTGTATGTATTCAGACAATATGGGTTCAAATATCCGTACCACCTGAATACCTAAAAGGGTCAAAAGTATGGTGTGCTTGGATAGCCAGTCCAAGATAAGGTTCACAATAACCACTGAAACTTTGGAATTTTAACATAAAAACAGAAAACCAAAAATGGCTATGTTAAATGTTGAAACCCCCATCAAAGAAAACACACCACTAGGTGGGCTACATGGCTACCCCTGCCTGTTTGTCCATAATTAGGAAAAGAATTACAACATTATGAAAACAATAAAATAAGTGGATAACATGCCTGGACCTTTATTTTGAGATATAAAGGTACAAACTAAAGAGATTCTTCAAGTATTGAGAGCCATATTTATAAGCCAGTGCAAAACATACAATGACAAAAGTAAAACGAGGTAAAGAACAGAACAAACAAATTCATATGGCCATGCCAGTATAGAAATTGAACAAGCAGTGATCAGTCAGATTGCCAATGATAGAAGACAAGCTATTATGGTCTGAGATAAGATAGAAATAGGATAAAAATTTTCCTTTTTTAATTAAACTATTGCAAGTAAAAGAGAGAAATTTTTATTCATGTGACGAAACCTGGTTATCTCTTAAGATTAAAGAAAACTCCGACAATGGCAGTAAAAGCCACAAAATTACTTGAAATACTTCACTTTACTAATAATTCAGAAACTACGTCAAACCAAATTTCATATATTATAATGAAATTAAAATTGTACCATTTCTTAGAAGTGGAGATACTTCATCTCAAAAGCAGTGCCATTTTTCATCTTATATACATCGTCCATTATATCTAATTCTCTGTGTCAGTATGTGTGGTTTCCACATGAGTAAGGAGAACCATCTCTTTGGTGATAAACAGCGATTCATTCTCTTATTTCAAATAAATCATTAACATTGTCTTAAATTTGTGTTTTTCCACCAAAAGCTCCTCCAATGAAATGGGTGATGAAAGTAAGTACCACTCTTTTCAATATTATGTAGTATTAAAAATGAAGTACATTCTATATTTTACCCTTTTAATACTTATAATGATTTATCTATGACCGCAAGTTTTCAAAAAATCATGAAACTTGAGGATGATTAAATCTACAGTCCCGAGCAATAGATGTTGGCTCGGGTTTACAAAGTGAAATTGATGATTGTTGTTCTTTGAAATCTTGAAGCCATTGCTCCCCAGCCTTTCCACCATTGAAGCAATGCTCCATGTTATTCTTCTCAGCAAAAAGGAATGCAAGTCGAGCTCTGCACTCAAACAAAACAGATGTAATTCTTTGAGGTAAGATTCAAGTATGCCTTTATGTGTGTCATTAAATGTATAGCAAAAAGGACCTAGTTTCTGAAAAGACGTTAGGGTTGGGCAAATAAAACTGAAAAGATATGAAAAACTATTGAACAGAAATACCTATTTTTATTACTACCAGTTTCGTGATAAGATCATAATTTAGTAATCATTTTCATAGGGAATTTTGAATTCCCTTCTTACTTCTCAAATACTCATTTCCTTTTTTTTGATAGTATGGCTGCCTTCATTTCTTTTGAAGACCACATACCTCTGTCTATTCATCTTTTGTACTTGTAAACCATTTTGTATGGACACAAATGAAGAAAACAAGTTAATTTATTTTAAAAATAATTTGTGTTGATAGTAACATACTGGTTCCTTTGGCCCAAGACCATACATTTTATAAAACACAAAATTTATACTGAAAAGCTAAGAAAATTTGTTGAAAACTGATAATTTAGTTAAAACAGATAGAATTTCTGATCATTTATGACCATATTCATCTCTGTATCTTCATATAAGGAAAAATAATTTCAGTTTGAATTCTGCTGTTTTCATGATAATACCTAGTGAAAACAAATTCAACAAAATCACAAAAAAAAACAGAAATGACCTCCACTTTTTTTATTTTAGTATACACACCTTGAAGATGTATAAAGCAGTTAATTTTAGAACCATTTAGGACTGATGTATAAAGGTACTTAATTATTTTATATGCTGCTCTTTTTACATAGTCTTCTTACTATTGCCTCTAGCCTACATCATCATTTTCTTTCTTGTTTTTAATTTTTTTTTTTCATAACAATTTCTCCACATTGGGGATTCAAACCTCTGACTTTAGCGTTGATAGGCCAGCATCATAGCTACTATGCTAGTATCCTACGAGATTGTTGAAAGGATGGAGATAGTTTGTGCTTATATGTTTCTCATTTGCAAATTTTTTTTTTAGTACGAGGTTTTGCAAAAAATAGTGTGTGACACCCATGTATATAGTGTGACGCCCCAAAGGTAGTCATCATATTAGTTCAAATAAAATAATTTAGATCTGAAATTTCAAAGTTGCCATGGGAAGAACTGAACAGCCCAAGATCACAACAATGCCTCAAATTTAGAAAAGGAAAGACATGAAAACTAAGTTTCCCACATACCCCTACACAACTCCTCCTAGGTTATTATTAAAAGCCCTATAATTTAGAAAACGATCATTTGACAATATAGTTTGATGAAAGACATGATAGAAACTGATACTGATTAGCTTAGGTAGTATTACTAAATCATGATGTTGAATGTCTGTTGCAATGTATTGTAAAGCTATAGGTACTTTATGATGATAGAGAATCTGAGATCATTTTTGTTGCTTCTTCTATCCGCATATTTTCATAACAGCGATTGTAGAATATTTTAATTAAAAGAAGGAACCATTAAAGAAACGATATTTTCAGGCTATATGAACTTTTATTAAAATGATGATCTTTTTACTTTGTTATAAAAATGTAAAAGAAAATACATTAGTCCTCATAAGCCGATTAAAAACAGATTAATTTCCCCACGCATACATTAGTTAGATGTAGTTTGATTTTACTATCTCAGATCTAATGGGGAAGTCTGATATTAAGGTTACAATTTGTTGAGATCCGATACCTAACCAAATAAACTGTATTTCTTTTATTTAACAATATACTTCTTGATTGACTATAGAAAAAACGTGATGTGGAGTATGGAGTAGAGTGTTTACTTGTCAGATCTCAACTGTTATTAAAACAAAATATTTATTTATTAATTACAAAAAAGTACTTCTCAATAATATGTGATTGATACTAGTGTGATTTACATAACTTGCCTTTGGTTTGTGCTGCAAAAATCATTCTCGGTTCAAAATCACATGCTTTATATACTTTTGTCACAAATAATTATTTTGTTACACCTGTATAGGTAACAATTTTTGGCAGTCTAGTGAACTGAGCTGTAACCAAAGGCAACCTGAATTTTGAGGTTGCCAAATTTTACAATTCAACAGAAGTTTAACAAATAGTTATATTTCTTGTTTCATTTTGTCCGATTATTGTAAATTTCTGATTTTCTGAATTCTGAATTCATTTTACAAATGGGTCGTAGAAATGAGGTGATAAGAAAAATTTCAAATGTCGTTAGTTTATAAGAAGAAATGACGATCAAAAATGAACAATTTTGAGTTGATCGCACAGTTAAAGTCTAAAAGTAGAAAATAATTGACAATTTGCTTTTGGAAAAATTTCAGATATATTTTTCTCAAAGCTACATTTTTTGTGTTGAGTGCCGTTCTCGCTGCCAAAGGACCGACGATAGTATTTCAGAAAGTGAATGTGCTGTTTTAAATTTTTTTTAACCAACTTTCGAGTACCTACCTGTTGAAGTTTTTAATTTTACCTGCATTGTAAAACCCTGATAGAACATTGAAAAATAAATAAATTTTGTGAATACAAATTTTTTACTCAACATTTCTTCTATAATGACGAAAAGTCCTTTAAAATTTATTACTTGTTTGAAATTATTAGGCAATGTATAGATGTGAAATTAAAATTTTTATTGAAATATTCAGATTCTGTTGTTTATAGATTGTTAAATCAGTTTAGCTAAGAAATAAAATTTTAAGATGAATATATTTTTTATCGTGGACATGATTTTTAAAGATTTCCCACAGCTTTACATTTTAACTTTTTAATGTGGTACACATTTTTCTTTTCACTACTGGAGTAAATTTAGAAAATTTGCTCCAGTCACTGACCAATCACACGCAATCACAGAATGGATAGAAATTATTCCTTTTTAATGCGATAACATTAATGTTTTTATTTCACTACAGCAAAATATGGGGTTACTTTTTACATTTGATGTCGTTTTTCTTGTTAAAGATAAGTATTGTAGAATAACAAAATTAATTGTTTCAATCAGTGTTTGAAAATACCTTTCTGTGATGCTCGTAGAGTTTTTAAGTTATGTTTATATTAATTTCGAAAATGTGTTTTCATTGTCATAACAGTATTTCGTTACCTTTTGCATACGATTTGAAAAGTATTTTTATTGATTTCAGCTCAAACTGTACCTCGCATTTCTTTCCTCATACTCGGAATTTCAATCCTGAATCCCAAGCCAGTTGACCTTTCCATTCGCAAAAATGGTATGAATATTAAATACTTTTCCTTTCAACGTATGTCGAATGTTCCTTCCACTTTGTGCTGTTTTTTTTTTATTGCAAGGATAATAAAATTATGAAGGAAAAGACCACCTGAGAAAATAATTTCATTCTTCGAAGCTTCTATAATATTATTTATTTTTCAAATTATCTATACTCTGCGACAGTTGAAGATATCAGAAAGTCAGGACGACGTTTATTCTTACAATCCACAATTATTACTTTTCACACTTTTACTATACGTAACTATATGGGCTGAGCTTATTAGGGTGGGCGGTGTAGTGCGGTTGAAGGCAACATAATAAGTATCATTGGGAGAATAAGGTGATTCTTATCGCAAGAAGTGCAGCTACTTTGCTGCATTTGAACTTTAAATTTTCAATTTTAGTTGTAATTTTATTAAAATCAATTTATCTCTCAGTTGTTGGACATTCTCATGTATGAACACTGTTGAAAATTGTCAACTGATGAGGATAATTTCACTACTCGATTGATAGGAGAGTAAATTTACCGTTCGAATTTCTGTTTTTTGTTCAACTGTAACATTTTCCAATTACCTAGATAAAATTAAGTAAATGTGGACTCATTGAATAATCCGCAATGATTTGATCGATTAAAGACCACGTGCGTCATTTTTGTTTAATTAGGTCCAAGATATTATAGTTTGAAATTTAAATGACAGGTGAGCTGGACTGAACATTTTATATTTCACCATAACTTCACTGCAAATGTTCTCAATAAAATGAATGAGAGCTTATTCAATAACGCACAACGTCCCCAATATCGTGAGCCCATGTACACCACTCCAGCTCCATCAGATGTCATGATAGTTTATCTTTTTTCATGTTTACCCGTAGGTCTGGTCCAAATGGACCACATGAAGTGAATGAAGATGCTTTCGATCAAGTGTAATATCTCGAGTATTTTGTAACCTTTCATTCGTCATTGTAGCTTCATTAGGTGGTGAGATATTTTAGCTTGTACGTATAAAAAGCAGGGAACCTCTTCCTTTAATGATACTTATTTTGCGATATCTTGCCTTCACATTTTTCAATGGGTTTTCTTAAGAAAGTCTACTTATTACGCTTGGTGCAGTATTAGCCACAAGGGTTGACGGTGGGTACATTTTTTATTTCACGATCTCAGGAAAATTTTGGCACCAATAAGTCAAAGTCATATGTACCTATATATAGATAAATAAATAGATAGATAAATAGATACGAGTCAATTTCTTGTTCTCACGGTATAGGTCGAAATTTTTATTCGATAATCACTAAGTTTGGTACGAACATTTTTACTAAGCCAAGGAGCAGACCTGTTGATTTTGGTGGGGATCGGCCAGACGGTTGAAATTATGTGATTATTCACTATACATTTTCATCATACTAATTAATTTTTCATTTCATTAAATAATGCTTTTAAATTTCACATTGTCTAGTATTTTGTCGGAAGCTAACAAATTTCATACAATCATAACATACTATTAACGGGTATGAATTCACATACAATTATTGTGAACATCAAAATTCGTAATTCTTTTACTCGAAAATTTACTTTTTCTACCGAGGCTTGCTGCGCCAGGGTTTTTGTTTTTATTTACTTTTTTATTTTCCTCACTTTGAGAACTACTGTATTGTATTATTTGAAAAGACAATTTTTTCAATGAAATAACCTACAACCCTTTTGTTTCCAATTTTAATCTACGAACAACTTTTTAGCTGCTCGTTTGATTATTCTTCGATTGCCTGCGTACCTATCTAACATTTTACGTAGAATAATTGGGGCGACACCTCTTGGTCCACTTGATTTTCAACAGAATTTTACGTCAAAAGAATAATAATATTGAGAAGCAATGAATCGATTCATTAACGAAAGACACTTGTGGTTGAGCTCCCATACGCATATGTACCTGCAATATGGAAAATGGTTTTAAAAAAAAAAAAAGAAAAAAAGAATTCGTGAATACTAAATAGTTTGTGACAATGTAGGTATTGCACCTGTGCAAACCAAACTATTTTACTTATTTGTGAGCGCACGAGAGTTTGAAGAAAACTACAATCGTCAGTAGTTTCCAACGCTTTCTGAAAGTTTCGTCGATTTGTTTTGGTTTTTCTTTCGCGAAATGTGGCGCAAATCTTCTTCAATGTCCAAATACTTTTTATTTTTATTTAATCTGCTGTTCGTGGTAAGCTCTTTTTTCAAAACATAATAATATTCCTCACGAAGAAGGAGGAGGAGTTGAGTCAGGGAACAGAAACAGTTTGTTTGCGACAGAATATTTCGACAATTTAAAAGGGAAATAATACCTACGTAACTATATACTTTTTGTCCGCAATTAAATTATACGTTTATTTTAGGCCAGCAGTTTGCTGTTGGTGAGCGTCGGTTTGATCATCCGAGGACAGTATCTGAAATATCGAGAATTTCTCGATGAGCACTTCTTTTCGCTGCCATTTATGCTGATATGCGTGGGCGTTATTTTGCTCGTTATTACATTTTTCGGTTGCTGCGGAACTCTGCAAGAAAACTATTGCATGATTTGGATGGTGAGGACAAATTTTGGGGCATAGCCCATTTTAAAGGGCGATGTATTATTAATATTAGTTTAAATGAACCCGATCTGCGAGCTATGCGAACGAAAAAAACTGATATATTGTACCATATTACGTATATTTGCGACTCATTTGTGACCAAAAAGTAGATATTTTCAGCCATAATCGATAAACAAATTAATTATTGCGGTTCTTATTCTGAAACTCATTGTGAAACTCATTTGTTTCTGGAATTTAACTCTTATTTGGAAAAAAAAAAAAAGAAAAGAAAATTGCGACTTATTTATTTGTGACGAGTCGGCAGTCATTGACGGGATTGCCAATTACTTTCTGCACATCGGGAAGTATTCTTATAAAACTGCACAGTTTTTTAACTTTAATCAAATATTTTTAGACGTTTTAGTCATAAAATTCGTAAATTTTCCGTACAGTCGCAAGGTTTTTTAATTTTTATCCATCATCTATCAAACAGTCGTCAATGATAAATTTCATTAGTTAAGAAGAACACTCGTGGATAATTTTTTGTCTTCGCTGAAACTTCTGAAATTCAGGTTGGTGCGAGGTCCTAAGAGCGGACAAATTTTAATTAAAACCCAACAAACGAATCGAAATCTTACCACAAGAAGGTTAAAATGTTGAGAAAAAAAGATAAATAGGGTTTTCAGTTTCCTTTCCTGAAAAGACCAAAATTCTCTTTTAGCCAAAAAGTAAACGAAATTAAGAGAAAAAGTTTATTTCAGAGTTAAATTAGAAACTGGTTCTCTTTTGCCAGCATAATACAGAGATTTCACGAATATTTATGGGAAAGCTTTAGCTTATATGCCCTACCAAACCTTAAAATATTTCATTTCACGTTTCGAAAATAACATATATAAAATGAGGCGTTATTCATAAAGGTAGTGGCGCAACAAAATTTTTCTTTCAAAGAGGAGATTTTGAATTTTATTTTCTCGGTTTTCTTTCGAATTTTTTTCGGGCCTTTAACTTTTTATGTGTGTTCCATTTCCTTTATCATGTTTTTTCACGTTTCTCTTAGTTCTGGTAGGATATCCCCAAAGCCCCCACTCTAACTGTGTCGTTGCTTCATTGGAAGCATGAATTCCGTGTTCAACCATAGAAATCTGTTTTTCATTCTTAAGATAATTATTATCGTATTACGTTTCCTCGTTATAAAATATATATGCCTATTCTTAACTGGTCGTGGATGACTAAATTTTACATTCTCTCATGTTTCCCTTTCCGTGAGTGATAATTCTGCAAGTTTTATCGGTAGTATTACTTTGATAGGATAACAGGGATGGAATTAAGGGGGGTAATTTGCCCTCCCAGCGTAGGCGGATTTTGGTTATAATGTTTGAACGGCTAAGGCCTTGGTCAAGTTTTGTCTGTCCCCCAGTGCCTCCTTCCTCTACTATCTATCAGTTGAAAAACCCCTCAGAATTCCAATGGATATCCTACATTTTTTTGGGGGCGGGTGGAAATCTCTCTGGGAGGCTAAATGCCCGTTCTGAGGGACTTAGTTCCCGAGCTCCTCTCCTAGATCCGCCTATGACTTCCTGGGATGTTGGTGTATTGGATTTTTCCACAGTTGGCAAATCGTGAAAATTGATTACAGAGGCTGTACAAAATATGTGAACATATACATCAGAATCCGCATTTGAATATTTTACAATCCGTTTCAAATCCTCGTGAGTCTAAACACAAAATCTGAAAACGCATATTTGCATCATACTTTGATTTATAAATTCATATTTTTGCATATTTTGCCATAAATGTATATTTCACCTCGTATTTTCCCCCAGAAAACCGCATATAAGAAAACCGCATATATTCAAATATTTCTGAACGAACGCGTATTTTGACATATTTTGATGAAAAATTAGGTGTGGTGTCGAAAATTTTGTTGTCTATGCATTGTTACAGCAGCAAAGTGAAAATTTTATCGCATGATGTTTCCTGTTTACTCGTCAACTCTCAATGAATTTGAGGCCATAGGTATCTGGTATATTGGCATATTTCTGAATTAATAATCCATGCTTTTTACTATCCAGCTCCTGTTTTTTTCGTAAGGGTGTAAATTGCTCCACTGTGAGAGAGCGAGTCCACACATCATCAGTGGTCTCCTTTGACATACCCCCCACCCCCAACAAAAATCACAAAAACCGACAAAAGTACGCAAATTATAAAAATTCAATTCTTTTTTTTCTTGGCTAAGGGGTGTACAGACCCCCAGAACCCCCTTCATACACACCGTTGTTTTTTTATATGCTCTATGCTTTTAAGATGAGAAATTAAATGAATGAAAAGCTATTTGCAAGTAAATATAAAAAAATTTACCTATTGGAAATTTAAAATACCTTTGTATTTTTTTAAAACTTGACATTTTTTAGTTTAGTTTTTTTAAATTTATAAACGCAACGTATGTACAAATTTGCAGAAAAACTAGCGTATATTTTAGTATGTTTCAGGATGATTAATGCAAATTTCGAAAAAATAAAGGCATATTTTTTACAGCTCTATTGGTGACCTTTCTTTTCTATTTTTCTGAAGACGATTTCACAATTTTTAGCTGTTGGAAATTTCAAAAATTTCAATCGACAATTTTCGTTTTTCCGTCCCCCCTACAAAAACCTTTGGCATCTCTACCGGGCAAATCATATAATAAGAACCGCATTTAAACTTAATTGAAAACTTTCTTCGGATATTAATTGATCATTTATGATTTCAATTTTTAATTGTCTGTTGGCCTTCCGAAACTAAGATAAATTGAAACAGAAAGTTACCTATTTGTTTTGTTACCTAACCAGACCGAGACAAGAGAGGCTTAAAACATCAAAATCCCTAAATCGCTTCTCTGTTTTTGGTGCCATTCGTCCAACAATATTTTACATTCGTCTGAAAATCTGATCACATCCTTAAATTTAGTTCGATAAATCGTATATCAAGTTCAGAGCCGGAATAGAAGTATAGTTACCTACCTGCCTGCGGTAACCAGCAAAAGAACTAAAAGAACCTTATCGTGACAGCACCGAACTTTCGTTTCGGTGTGATTTCAAGCGATGAAACACTTGTACATGTAAATAAATCCTCGTAATCGTGTATGCTGCCGAATGTGTTTTACTGTTTGTTCGCAGTTTTCCATTCTGCTTGGATTGTTGTTCATTATGGAGACAATTTTGGGATTCACTGCGTACGCATTATCGGAAAAAACACACAACATTTTAAGCGTTAGTCTGAACGATACCATGCAGTTGTACAATAAGAGTTTCGAGATTACCAAAGTGTGGGACGGCTTACAAACAAACGTAAGTGAATAAACCATTCCCACGTGGATATACGCCCATATTCACAAATTAATGTCACTTTAACCTCCCTTCGCTTAAATTTCACTGAAAAATGACTTTTGGCACAATTTTGTATTTCAGAATGTAGTAACATTTTATTTTTGCATTGGAACTCCCGAAAGAGATACAATATCCCCACACTTTTAAGTACAAAATTATGCAAAAAACTTTTTTAAAGTGAAATTTAAGCGAAGGTAGGTTAAAGTGACGTTTGTGAATATGGGCCATAATTTACAATAAAATTATGCTATGTACCTGCCAATATTCTTAATAAGCTTTTCTTCACCTTTTTGTTTTAAATTGTCCTTATCTGTTGGGTGCCAATTAATCATTCAACATTATGGGGTGCTATACTCTGTTCACTCTAAGAAGTGCGTGATGTCATGAACCATATTCCCACTTATCTGCTTGAAATAAAATTTTTGTTTATCCCATAAAATGGTGCTTTTCATTGTATGATAATGTACATCCATATCTTTTCCTCTCTCACCAGCTAAGGTTATTTAATAGCAGGTATAAGCATGAGGGTGATAAGAGATTAACCACCATTTTGTGATATTATATATATAGTAATAATAAACAATATAAAATTCCTGAAAGAACAAATAACACAAGGTGGCGGTTCATCTCTTATCGCCCTCATGCGCATACCTGCTAGTAAAGAGCCTTAGCCCAACCAACTGCCATGTCTATAGGTGATTCTGATGTAACACACTTCTTTGTGTGAACAGAGTATAGGTACAGCTGGCATATTGATCGAAATTACATTTGAAATAGTTTTCATTGTAGTATCTTTAAGAAACATTAAAACAACTGCTCTAAAACCCACAGAAAATTTGAGCATTATGAGCAGGTCGTATTTATTTTATATACTTTCAGTTTCAGAATTATCAGGCAATTAAAGATACCTAATGAAAATTTATGAAAAATTTTGATTTGACATCTCGAGTTATCTGAATAACATACAACCATCTATGTTTGGTCAAAGAGGATATTTTTATTTTCATTATCGTAGGTTATCATGTGTTTTAAATTTGCAAGCTTCTCCTTAGCTCCTTACTATATAGTGTGGGCTATCACCCCACAAACTCTTCTTCAAATCTTTATTTAAATGGAAAATTTTTGTTGTAATTTTATTTTTTCATTATTATTTTTTTGTTTTATTTTCACGTTATATCTTTCAGAGTGAATCAGCCAGATTGTTTATTACACTGAAAAAAAAGTCCCAAAAAAGGTGGAAGTCTTATTACTCTCATCTTGTGCACTTTTTCTGAAATTTTTTTTCTATGATCACAGATACTTGTGAAAAACACAGAGATATATTATCATATGTACAAGGGAGGGAATTGAAGTTACACATTTGTTTCAAATTTTGGATTCATGAAGAACACACAAAACTAATTATGAGCACAAGCTATAGGTAATAGATTTGAGTAAGAAAATTTATTTTTCTTGCCTGCACTGTTTTACAGACTATGAGTAAAAATTCTGCAGCCAAGTTTCTACTTTACTCAATAGCAACCTATAAGTACAAAAAAAATGAACTGTGTGGGTTAATCAAATATCAATTTTATAGAATCTGTAGTTTTTTTAAGCCTCAAACACTACAATTAATTTAATTGCATTGAAAAAATATAGAAAATCAAACCCTTTATGGGGGTTAGACTACTCGTAAGAGATTAGAGGTCTGTCTCTTGATGACAGTTGTCATCATAAAGATGACTAATTTTGTGCACTGCACATTAAACACATTGTATATTTTTTTGTACGTACTTGCAAACTTATGCAAGTATGATGCAACATCCAGATTGTGACAAATCGATAGTTAACATCTTAGATGATGTCAATATCTGGATTATCAGTGCACGTGCCATATTTTCCCCATAGCCATGGCAATGATAAAATTTGTTGCAATTAGTCATCACACACACATACATACATATTCTTTATATATGTGTCTGTGGGTGTGTGTGTGTAAGGAGCCAGTACCTATATAAGTTCACAAAATTAGCTACAAAATTTCAGTGTTTGTCGAGATCTTGGCTCCTCCAGACCTTGTGTATGATTTGTGGTGAATACGCAAAACAGCAGACAACCTTCTGTTGTCTGAATATTTTCCATAATGTAAGGTATTTGAGATCCTGTGGTAATGCTTAGCTTTTATTTAGTGACAAGATGGTACAGAATGAGGAAATGAGGTGAGGGTGGAAGCAATGTTTTCCCAACTTCAACCAGATAATTCAAGTATAATACCGACATTGATATCATGATATGTGACCTACCCTTCACATTCTCTCCTGTACTATTTTTCATCAGCCAAATGAAGGTGTTGGCATTGCGTTTCAACGAAGTAACGTCGTCTCTACACCAAATCCTTGGTTATACCAAAACATAAAACTACCATTAATTAGCTCATCATTCAGAGGAAGTTATGTTTTTGTGCGGATTGTAGCTTCGCTGCTGTGGCATCGACACCTGCTATGATTGGTATCCGGTACTCAACAATTCCCTTCCAATGTCATGCTGCCAACCCCAGACTGGTGCCGTCGACCACGAAGTGTGTAATGAAAGCGTGTCCACCCTGTATCGTTCATCTTGTCTGAAGGCGCTGTCATCGATTGTTGCTGACAATGCCACAACTATAGGTGCTATTGGTATTGGCATCGCATTAGGCCAGGTAAAATAAGTTTTCGGTAAAATCGATAGCATTTTATCAATAATAATATGGTTCTTAAAATAATGTTATTTTCTCCTTCAGATTCTGGGTATCTTCTTTTCGTGTGTGCTGGCAAAAAGGATAAGAAATAGTTACGAAAATTTTGAATAACGAATATTAAATTCGTTTGTTTATAATATTAAATTTTTTTAAATGTTAAGACAAGAAAATAAATTAAAAATATACTCCGATATATGGTATATGAAATTCTTAACAGAAAATGGAATATATTGTCATATTGCTTTTATTAGCTCTATGTTGTAGGTAATGCGTAGAAAAATAAGGCAAGAAAATTAATTGGAAAAAGTAGTAATTTAATTTAACTTTTGAAATAGGTGAAATTGTTTTCTCACTTACTCTGCATCTAACACCTCTGAATATAAGAAAATAATCCATGTATGCCATGGATATATCTATCAAGTTGTGCTCCCCGGAATATTTTCTATGATCCGTTATCCTTCTTCAGTCAAATTTGGTGAAAGAAGAGGTAAGGATCCTAACATCCATACTATTTTCTTCATAAACTCATTTTTGTTGTATTCTCTTGCCAAATGTTTACTCTGAATGGTAAACTGCCTGTAAAAGAATACCAAAAATTTTAAATTATTCGACCTTATCTTATAGATATCATCTATGTACTAATTTTCTTAACCAAATTTTAATGGTCCCAAATGATCCAACAATTGGTTCAGTTCAGTCATTAAGTGGATCCAAAATTTGAACTCAGTTCCCCATAAAACATACTCTAAAAAATATATCAGTGAATAACGTGAGAAAAAACTATCTTATCCCCCTTTTTATGGTACCAAGAGGACCCCAACCATTGATCCAGTAGAAAATCATACCACAAATTTAAATTTAGCATCCATAAAAACATATTTTTCTAAGTACCACTCCAATATGTACAAATAATTTTCTTTACTTCATTATGTGGTCTCCGAGGGGCGTCAGATTCCATCCATATATATATAAACTTTTGATGGGAGGGTGCTTTAGAGTCTGAAAATTATGATCCCAAAAACTATAGTCAAATTTTTTCAAAGTTGTGACGTGCCACCGTCCACAAACCTACGAAATCAACTTAAAAATTTATCTCACCATAATTTTTTTAAAGAAGCTGAAAGCGATCCTCATTAACACAGTTTTTACTCCTTGACTTCTTTTCTTATTGTGGGTAACAACCAGAAATATTTGGTTCTGTTTATAGTTATCCCAAAATTTTACCTTATATCCTGGCTTATCACCCTGTTATAGGTACTGAACTTTGACTAAACTTCAGTTAAGGTGACTGCTGCAAATAGCAAATTATAGTGTATATATATATATATATTATATATATATTATACACTACTTTTTGAAATTCCTATAGGTTAATTTTTCTGGATGCATTACCTTGTTTGTAAGGGTTGACTGAATTAGTCCATTTATATAGGGTATCTTCAAAAAATGTATCTATTTCTTCAATCAAAAATTTATTTTCAAATAATTTTAATTACCTTGCAAATGTGTGCACTCCAGGAAGATATTTTATGTACTGAGATATTTGAAATGCCTTATAATAAAAAAAATTCACAGATTTTATACTTTGTAAGAACTTGAGGAGGGCATTGAAAATGAATGAATAAATAAATAATAAAAAAGAGTTGTTAATTTTTCATTTTCTTTTATTTTCATTTAACAATGAAACAACGTTACCACCTCCACTTTATTTTTGATTACAACTTTCTCCTTCTACCTTTTTTACTGTTGTTATCTACCCGATCTTTTACTTTTCACACATAAAACATTGGTAAAAATTGGGTGGCAGATAATTTTTCACAAATTGACTCAGAAGCATTTTCAATGCTAAAAATGATTAAAATGTACCTATGTTGATAAACAAAAGTGTCAGTTTGTAACTGAACATGTCTCTCTGAAAAAAAAGTCAAGTCAGGTAATTATGCAGTCTTTGCGGTTTTTTTCTGTTTAATTGATATTGAATAAAGTGCAGAGTGGCCTATTTGCACTTTTTAAGAAGAGGGCATTTTATTTGAAAGGTGTGAAACCAGTTTTCTGAAATCACTGTAATTTTTCATGATGTAAATGATGCCTTTTCTGTTGTATCACTTACATTAAACAAACCTACACTCTGTTCATGCTAAGAAGTGTGAGAGGTCATAAACCATATCCACACTTATCTGCTTGAAATACGATGTTTAATTACTTCAAAAAATGATACTTATTAATGTGACAATGTACAACAATATGCATTGATACCTTTCCCTCTCTCTCTGACCAACCATATCATCTATTGTGATTCTGACATCATGTGAACAGAGTGAGAGTTACAACAAAAATTTAATTTTTCCCATGTATAGATTTATTTTTTTTAATATATCATGTACTGTGGGTAATTTTCTCAATTCTTGATTAAATGGTTAGATTTTATAGTAAAATGCACAAAGTGAAAGAAAACAGATTGTCTAATACCAGCAAAATATAATGAGCAAACAAACTGGCAGGAACTTGTGCTAAAAAGACAGAGAATGGTAAAAATGTATTGATATCTCTCTTTCTCCCATAGTAGTATAACGGCCAAAAGAGGTGGTAATGTACCTAATTAGAACCACTTTCGATGTTACACCATACACGAAATATCACGTACTAAAAGCAGTAATACTTCTTAAAATAATTCAAGTTTATCATCCACAAACTATAGTGGACCTTAACATATAGTAGAGACTCAATAATATTTTAAAACACACAAGTGAGTTTACACCTTTATTAAAAATAATAATTTGTACATCACAGTACATATATTAATACGTTAATATTTATACATATATAATCACAATCCAACAAACAAGACTATCTGTTCACTAGAGACTTCTACTAGAGAGGTTCCAGGTACTTAGAAGTAGCTGTCGAGGAACTGTGTCTTATTCCACTGAATCGAGGGATTATATACTCGTTCAGGGTATGAAAACGTACATATCGGATAGGCTAAGTGAGGTAGGGTGTTGTTATTATAGGGTTGTGCTGACTCGTCGAGTACTCGAGGGACAGGCACAAGTAGGTCATGAATATACAGGAGATATATCTATATTCATAAAATTAAATACAGGTAATTTAGTGGTTGTTTATAAAGAGTTATAGGAAGGTAATTGTTGACAAATATCTACATTTTTGGTATTCGAAAATGAGTGAACGAATATGTTCGTCATTTTTAAAAATAGATGAAAATATACGTTACAAGTAGGTATGATAAATGAGAGGAATACACTGTGAAAATGACCTTTAATGCATATTAAAGATAGTTAAAAATGTGGTTTTTTCATTTTAAAGTGTATGTGAATAATTAAAGAAAAAGATGGAATGAACAGCCGATGTTTGTTTGGTATAAACGCAGCTTATGGTAATTGTATAATTTGTATTCTCACATATTCCAGTTAGCAATAATGCTAAATAATGCATGTAAAATTATACAGTAGACGGGGTTGCATTTCATTTCTGGGATTAACTTGTTGGATGGTTTATAGTGGTTGGTAAAGGGGGATGGATTAGGATTTATGAAAAATAAAGAAAAGGTGGATTTTGGGGTCAAATTCCCCCATAAAAAAGGGGTTTGGGGCAAATCTCTTATTATTTAAATGATTACCTATACTGATTTTATCAAATTTTCAAAACCAAACATCAATGTTTTAATAGACGATATATCGATATCAAAATCATAACATTTATGCTTTGGCAAAGCAATTTCATTTATCAAGCATGAAGTGAAGATTACAACATCGCAAATTGATATCTGAGATATGTGGGGCACAGATCTTTTAAAATTAGTTCGACAGATTGATAAATCAAAAAATTGTGATCTTAGATGATTTGATCACTTAAAATGATCTAATTTTGAGATCTGGATCACCTTGATCGATCTATCAACCCACACTGTAACCGAGAAACCAATTTTTAACAGAATTAGAGTATTTTTCAAGTTGAGTTTCAAATTCCTTGTTCTCAAAAATTTAATTCATCATAAATTTCTGATAGTTTTTGCCATTTTTTCTCAAGTTATGCTTGAACATATGCTAAAACTGTGAAGTTGACAACTGTGACAACTGTGTTGAGGAACCAATTTTCATTCTACTTCATGGCTTGATAAGTGCGGTTGGCTTTGATATCTTCGACTATATAGTACTATATATAGACTGCTCAAACGGATGAAAATGTGGTAAAAATATTGGTGGTCTGGGAATGGAAATTATGAACAGTACCTATATGGAGGAAATGGCAAAATTAGCCAATTATCGCTCAAAAATTAGTGATGGTGGCTTAAGATTGAGTGATAACGCCGTTACCATCATATTTTTTCTTTCCTTATCACCACAGGTGTTCGTTTCATTTTTGTTTTCCACCCATACACGATTTGAGCAGTCCCTACGTAATAATATATACTCAAAGAGTCCATATGTGGTATCTAGGTAGTTAAAAAGTCCATATATTGTACTATATAGCAAGGGCGTAGCTATAAAATTTTTCAGGGAACAAAGTAAGCTTTATCAAAGTAGAGACCAGCTAGGAGGTTTAACAGGCAGTGATATAGCTGGGAAATTGCCCTATGAGGAATAGTTAATATGCCACCCTCAACTGCAGCAGTACTGTACTCAAGATTTATCTCTGGAGGAAGCTTTGTAGGGTGACAAACTCATTATTTCGCTGGCTCCCCTCATAAAAAAAGTTTTTTAGTGTTTTCTGGGTTAGGTAACATTCATGTATGGAGGGTTGTTTTTGTTTTTTGGATAGGTGATGAAGTTTCTGATGACCTCGGTAGATACTCGAGGCTTTAGTCCACAGCGTAATTATGGTATAAATAGTTTGAAAATTAATTTCCATTTGTAATTTTTCCACTTCTAAAACTCAACTACCTGTGAATGAGTGCCCCCTAGTTGCGCCATTGGTAACAACGGAACTCGAAAGTGCAGTCGCAGTCGATTTTACTGGCTGTGCAAAAAGCAGTCATTGAAAATTTTCTAATAAAATTAATCTAAAGAGATACATAATATTTTCAAGAAAAAAAAATTACTTACCTATAGGTAGTTACCTTGTTTATATTTAATAAAAATTTTAGCTTGCTTAACCAAAAATAAATAAATTTTCTTTGAAAGCCATTTAAAAATAATGCTGAATAGCTTAAATTTTTCTCATTATTTCTTAATTTCTACAGATCATCAATATTCGGCATAAGAAAAAACATCCACATTTTTTTCTTTTTTCGCTGGTATTTTTTTTTTTTGAAAATTCAGGAGGGCAATTATTTGCCTGCCATATGCTGGCTACGCCCTTCTATATAGTTGAAGTTTGGCATTGACTACGCATTGGAAGAATTGAAATTCAAAATGCGCGAAGTTGCGATCTCTTAAATATTGAATTAAGTATTTCTCCGATATCGTTCGCAAAAGGGATGAGATAACATCCAATTGTAGGGCATTGTAGGTTAATACGTGGTATCATATTGCTGATGGTATGCTGTGCCAGCAGCTGTGGTAATATTCATCGATGATTTAGAATGACAAAGTGCTTAGATGAAAAATGAATCAATTCCTTCGTATATGCATAAATGGTTTACTGAGTGTATGAATGTTTATGTATGCGCGATGCATGCATTGGTATGCACTGTGAATGTATTAATTGATACTAAACTACATAATCAGTCAATTTCAATCAATGCTAAGAAGACTCAAGCCTTTGAAGTTATTTGAAGCATCTGCCAACAGTCAAGACTCGAGCAGCGAACTTACCCAGTTTTGATTTTAATGAGACTTGAAATGTTTGTGAGGACTGACTGCTGAGCATAATCAATGGTTCTTCAAATTTTTCTGGATTTTTTAATAGTAATTAGTTACTATATCACTATATGTATAATAAATAATACGGATACGGTAGCAGCGTTGGATATGGCAAAAAAGTGCTATACTAAAAGTTCTATTGCGCTGGTTGTTTTGTTAAAATTTATTTATTTATTTTATTTTAGGTTTACAGGGTGCAGTTTTAGTTTGGTCTGATATTCAGGAAATAGGAATAACTGAGACAATCAATAAGACAGATATTTGGATTATCACGAGGAACGAGTTACTCACTCAACAACTTTTGTTGACTCAAATTTCCTTTTCCCAGTTTTTCCGTCTTATTAAAAATCTGGCAATACATCCACTTTTGTGCCAGCATTTTAAAAATCCTTGCCTACTGAAAGAAAATCTTGTCTACAAATATTTCTCCATCATAACGAAATGCTGATTATTTTATCGATTACAAAGATCTGCGCTTTTTAATTTTGCTCGTACCTTCTTTCTGTACGATTTTGTTTAGGTTATTGGACCAATAAAAAAAAGAAAAAAAAAAAACAAACAAGATCAAACCCGAAAGATAATTATACAATGAAAACTAAGAGCAAAAAATATATTTAAAAAAAATGTACACAACTCTAGTGAAAATATGACTAGAAAAAGCTAACAATGTTTTTTTTTTTTTTTTCTTCCCACAGTGGTTTACAATTTACCTGGCAAAAGTATTTTTTCTCTTAATGTAAATCTGCTTGGCAAAGAATCAATACTGATTTCAGTACATACTTATGCTACAAAATACAAATAATAATCACAAGGTCGATAGGCAAGTAAAAAAAAATTTCGCAGATAATTGGTAAAGTGATGTTTGAATGACAGCTAGATAATTGCACTTATTATAAGAAAAACAAAAACAGAATAGAGTTAATGAACGAAATAAAATAACTGATAAAAAGGGCAATTTTAAAATAAAATCAATTCACAAAAACACAGTCGAATGTCTTACGATTAATTAACAAGAATAAAAAAAAACAAAAAAACAAAAAAAAACAAAAGAACAGAGGGGGCGCAACAAGATGACTAAGAAGATAGGCGTTTGACACATTTAAATGGCCCAAAATCCTGTAGACCATAGAATAGCGAAGGTACCATTTAATAATGAAACATTTTTCGACGTTTTGCCATTTTTATATCGGTCGATGAGACTACGATAGCCTCGACCAATGGTGACCAGACACGGTCTGCAGTAAGTTTTCACTGGCAGTGCCAAAATTGTGCACACCTCCTCCTGGTAGGGTCGAAAAACGGTAATCGGTCGCATTGATTCGCGTTCGGCTACCACAATACAGCCCCACGTCGTACCGATGTAAATTTCGTTCTCCATTACGCACAAACTGGTAACCTGCGGCCAAGACGATAAAAGCTGAGAATAAATCGTACCCAGTTCTCTGGCGGGGGAGGAGGAATTATAAAAGGACTGCCGTATTAATTTTCAAACGGCAGATTCGAGGCTTACTTGACAGCGTCCAGGACTTAAATGCTCTTCTATGCTAATTGACTTGATACTCTCGGAGCATGGAGCCAGCTTCGAGCAATCCAATTTGTTCAAGATCACTCGTGTTTTTGGCTCCCACTCATACACAACGCAGCCTGAAAATTTCACGCACATTACGTCAGACAACAGTCAATTTATGGGCAAACGGGAACGTACAACGTATAATAAATTATTAAGGGGAGCATTTCTTGATTTTTGAAAATATAATATGGTTAAAAAAAGTTCCAATGAGAGATATATCAAAAACCATAATATTAAACCGCTAAAAGAAACAATGCCATGAACACATAATTGCATAACTTTACTTTGAAGTCAATGCAATAGGCAAAGTTTCAAGGTAGGTAAAATCAAAATTTCAAAGGAATTACTGGAACAAAATTTTTGAATTGATATTTCTGCTTATCTTTTCACGCAGAACAAAAAGGTTATGTACATTTTTGATACGTAAACATCTTAGTGCTCGGAGTAGGGGCTAAACCGAGAATTACAATCGTCGGATTTGTGTAACTCGTACGTCTTATAATATTGTAACTCTCATTTGTGTGTGTTAGTTGACGTGTAGGCATGTGGTTGTGTGTGTGTGTACAACATGCATACTCACAACCACACTATTATGTCTACACATCAATCTTTCATGAGTCCCAGTGGAACTCACGCCTTTTTTTTGTCTATCTTTAATACTGAAGGAGGTACAGTGTCTTTTATGACCAGGTTTTTCATAAATCTTGCCTAGGCTCTAATTGTAGACATCCAAAAGACTGTAGGTCCTTTAATATTAAAGATAAAAAAAAATATAAATGACTTTTTTGTTCCCTATAAAAAGTTGAGCTGGAATTCTTCTTCAAAACTTCTTTTTCGTTAATTTTTTTTCAAATTTTATTTTTACACACCTTGAAACTTCGTATGGTGTATTTTCCTCCAAAGTGGGGGTATGCAATTATATGCACATAACATTTTTTCTTATGTTAGTGGTACCCAGTTATACAGATATATGAAGTTTCCAAGGCATTTTGTCAGAAATATAATGAGGGTGAGTTCCTGGATAAGAGATAAAAATGATCAACTTCCATACACCGTACTTCCATTTGAGGGGTCTCAAACGTTAAAATGCTTTCAGCTTAATAGTTAAGTGATATTACATAAAAATATATCGGTATTAAAATAATGTACATAAAATCTATCTTTCTTCTTTCTTCTGTCTTCTATATTCTATATATTTTTTTTTTATATAAATAAAAATGTAAATGTTTGTTCGTTTCTAACCTAAGATGTCCGAAAGTTCTGCACCAATTGCTTTGAATTTTGAAGAATTATTTGTGCTGTCCCAACGAAAGTTCTTATCAAACTCTGAGGTACATAGCCCCTGGCGGCAAAGTTATGAATATTTGAACTTTCGGAGATTTTAGGTTAGTAACAAACGCATCTGTCAAGCGAAGCTGACACTACGGCCAAATAGTTTGGAATAAACAAGTATCCAAACATTTTTTCAAAATTATCACATAGCTAAATATAATGGGTGCTACAGAATAGTATTTTTTTCAAAATTATAATCACTTTTGTGCAAGGAAGATGAAGATTAATATGCATGAAGAGATGGCCAAAAAAAATTAGTCTACAGACATTTTTCATTAATCCTTGTGCATATAATATTGGGGTTCATAGTAATAGAAATATACCAACAGAAAAATCATGCGAAGACTGTAAATGAATACAATATGGAAATATCAATTTTACAGATATTAATTCAATCTCCAACTGTTACTTAACTAGGCTACAGCAAATAAACTAATTTGTGTCAGTTCAGCACATACTGAGTACATCGACACACTTAATTTTCACATATTTGAAAAGTCAAAACTTTTCATTTTTAATAAGCATGAACTACAAGTCACAGCGGCGGATTTAAGTCTATCGACGCCCCAAGCTGTAGAAAATTTTCCGTCCTAAGAAAATATTTTCGTGCCCCCTCCTCTCCAGGAGCAATGTAAGGTATTGTTGTGTTGGGGTATCATTTTTTTTTAACTCGAAAATTTGCCGCCCGAAGCTGTAGCTTCGTCAGCCTGTGCGTAAATCCACCGCTGACAAGTCAACACAATTAAGTAGAGTAAACGAAAGAAGAGGTAGGTACAAAATAATGACATGGAAACGAGTTTTCGTACTTCTCTCTCATAATAATCAAGAGTCGATGAATTTAAAAGATAAGTATAATGTTCGTTTTCTGAGGTATTTCATTATCTACTTGCGTAAGAAGCAGTTTGGTTAGAGGAAATGTCAAATGTTTTCTCTATTGATCGATTCAAAAAGAAGTTTCACTCACCAGGGTAAATGTACGACCACACAGCTGCATGTCTAGATGCATAATATACAGGCGAATGAGATGAAATTAATTGTAACACTTCAACGTTGGGTAAAGGCGTCTCAAAATGGTTGATGACGTCGTGACCGACCACTGAATTCTCATTCATCGTGAAAATTGAAATATTACCGCTGCCCTCACCACACCACAACTCACATTTGCTAAAACACGTGTAATTTCCACATTTTCTTTACATTTAATCTTACATAAAGTATAATTAATGTCGTTAGTCTCAAACCGCGAAACTTACAAATTCGATTTATACAACACAGTCATAGTGTACAGCAAGTTGGTGCTTCCTAATTCTGTTAATACGAAACTACCTTCGGCCATGGTGCTGGTGGTTGGCAGCATATCACTTCTTACCAAGAAAATGCGACCGTTGGTCAAGGCAACGGCCACACGATTAAAGTGTGGTAGATAAATTAGCTTACAAACGCTGCCAATGTCGCTGGAGTCAATCGCCAATGCATAACTGAAGATGTGAGCGCAGTCAACAACCCTGTTAGCACAAAAAAAAAACATTAACTGACCATAAATTATAGTGAGACTTGGGAACAAGCATATATTGTCATTTATCCTCTCCACTAGACTTCAAGAAAAATTGCAGGGAACTTAATTCACATCTATTTCAACTCCGACAGAAAAACGAAACTCGTTTTGAGAGTCCAGTTTTCACCTATTCCCGAAAGTACGTTTTGTCTCGGCTCTTGTAAACCAAATGACAGCTAAAATTAGCAGTATTGATAATTTCTTGTTAAAATAAGTTAGAACCAGGAAAATAAAAATTAATTCTAAATGATCAGATTTATCGATTAAAATATAAAAGTTAGACGAATAAAAATTTCGATTCAAGATTGAAATAAAATATTTTAGTTTAAAAAAACACAACTAATACCCTCATAATTTTGGAACAATCAATTTGTTACAGAAAATTGTACAGCTTTGTCTGTAGGTATATTTAAACGAAGCAAACAAACACAAGCAAAAGCATTTTTGCAGTTTGGCTCTGTAAAAAATAAATTTTTTTAGGGTGCTCAAACAGTAACTGTACAGAATCTGACTCCAGATAAATAATCTTACTCGTATTCGTTTGTCCAGTATAAATGCGCATAATTATATAGATGGGAGGATTGCAAGAAATAATAACACGTGTGTAGGCAAAAAAAAATCAACAAAACATGTAAGCATAAACGTACGTGTAGGCATGTATTTGACCTCGAACATCACCGATCCACACGTAATCCTCATTAACCATCGCCAACGCTGTTGGACACTCCGGCAAATTCAAAGACGAATACTGCAACCACCTTTTGTCATTGTTCAGCAACTGATCCACTCGTGCATTGGATGACGCAAGCCACACCTCGCCACTGTACTCGTTCTCATTTTGACCTTCACTGCAGCTACTACTGCCACTTCCAACAGCCATTCCACCATCTACTGACATAACCTGACACAGTGAAATAGCTAATGAGGCGATTATCGGCGAGCTATGACTCAGAGAAACCACATCCTGCAAATGCGTAAACTCCGGCGCTGAGACAATCGACACAATTTGACTGGCTGATGGCCTATCAGATGGAGACTGCGCCCAGCAAATCACCATCAAGTCCAGCATGTAACTCGGATACATTGTTTCCTTGAGTGTGAAGGATGGTCGACCACCTTCCAGAATGCACTCCTTCACCGATTCATGGTTCTCAAATGGCTGGTGCAAGGTCAGCAGTTCATACACAAACATGCCAAATGAGAAGCAGTCAACTTTATCTGTATACTCCTCCTCACCGTTAAAGCGCATTATTTCTGGTGCCATAAAACCTTCCGTGCCACCAAATCCTTTGGTGCCCGATGGCAATGTCAATCGACTAATTCCATAGTCAGCCAGCTTAATGTGCACCTTTGGCAGCAAGTTGTGAGCCTTGTAAAATGGAGGTGGCACGTACCAAACCAGGACATTCTCACTTTTCAGGTCACGATAGATAATGTGCTGCTGATGCAGGTATTCTAGTGCTTTGGCAGCCTGCAACACAACTGACTGTAGTGTGAATACGTCAAATCTGGCCCCTGACCGCCGATAATGCTTCAGCGTCTGGTCTAGTGCTCCACCAGGTGCAAGATCCAACACCAGAGCGAGTGGTTTTGTACAAACGCCAATTAGCGGCACAATGTTCACATGTTGCAAATTAAGTAGAATGTTCAATTCTTGGCGTGCAGTACAGTAGGCCTTACATGCATACTGCAATGGATCACGGTCCCACTTGTTTTGCGCACCTTTGTACGCAATGATTGCCGACTGGCTAGCATTAGCACCAGGTTGCACTGGTTGCAGCATTTTCATTGCCACGCTAACTAAGTCATTGGTGCCACGCACCTTATATGTTGCTTTGAACACAAACCCAAATGCTCCACGACCTAGCAATTTTCCACGTGTGATATTTGATGGCCGTATTAAGTACCGCTCTCCTAAATCTAAGAATATTGTGTCAGGCGCAATCTGTGCCAATGAAATGTCACCGTGCTCCACACAGTTCACACATTTGCGTTCATACGATCCCAAAATGCACTCTTCAACCAGCCAACTGTAGGTGGCCAGTTTCTTCGGCTTGTTGTCTAAATCTGATCGACCCTCGACTGATGGCTTGCGGCTACATGTGGGACTTTCACCACCCACCCCACTATCCCCATCTGAGGTGTAACTCTCTTGTGACTTACGCACCCTTCGCACATGGTCATCCATTTCAATAGCAGGCTGTTCAGCAGCTGATGGCCATGCTCCTCCTCCTTGACATTCATCAAATTTGTCTACCACAGTTGCATCTGGCTGAGTCAGGCATCTTGGACATGGAACTAACCTGGTAATGAGGAATTTCCCTTCTGAAGTGTGAACAAATCTTGTACCAAGTGTGGGATACCAGTCTTCCAGCAGAAGGTCAATATGGTCGACAGCAAGGGCTAACAATTGAGTAGAATACTCGGGGGATGGATCTAGTACAATTGCTTCGTAGCCAATGGTTTTGTCTGCTTGGACCACTGGTTTTTTAATGACTATATTGTCTAACGGTAGAAAGATTTCCAACAAAGATGCATTATGTAGTTCCACTTCTGACCACACATTTTCCTGACACACCAGCAGTTTCTGATCGCGATAATTGATAGGTGATGTTTTAACCGTTTGCAACACCTCTTTGATACGAAATAACACAATGTCTGCATACCGCAATTCCATACCAGTCTGCCACAGCACCCACTCGACCTTCACATCCAATAGTTTAATTAGATCGTTGTTCCGCAGTACATCCGGAGGAATAATAAAAAATGAACGCACGATTTCAATTATAGAATCATCAGCCAGAATTCTTGTAATCAGACGAGACCAGAACCCAGAAGGAAAATACGTCATAATTAACAATCTACGAATAGACGCTTCGGGATCGCACCTGCTTGTAATTTCAGCAGCTAGACTCGAATCAGAGGTTCTCGGAGCCGACAGGTACAGATATGAGGATGACATTTTTTTATTACGAACGGCCCACGTACGTGATCTTAGTGGAATCTTCACAGAGGTAATTCGAGAGTGCAACATCTCCTCTTCAGATGGTAGCAATGATGGAATGAGCAGCGTGCGATTGTCCCACGTTAAGGCCACCTCAAATTTATTTAGCAAATTGACAACGTAGCTCTGCACATCGGTCAAGTTCAGCGTTGAGGATTTGAAAACGTGTTTCAAATCATCCAGCTTCATGATACCTGTTCTAGCAAACGGATTAATTTCACGAATAGTGACAACGTGAGCTAGCATGTCGCACAACCATTGTGGGTCTAGGAAATACAGATCTTTGAGGGTAGCATCGTCGTAGTGCAGCAGAACACCATTGTCGTGTAAAAAGAGAGTGGCTTGGTGCAACTCGGCCCAGTCGCGAAATGATCGCTGGTATCGTGACTGCATTTCAGTTGACACAATGGTTCGGTAATCCTGAGCACCAAGAACAGGATCGACACCTTTTTGACGTCGCTCTGAAGCTATATGTCCGATCACATCCTCCAAAGCTAGATATGATGCTGGTATTTTCTGCTCAAGTAGCAACTCTTTGCTTCCTGAGAAAAAATAAGAACGCTGTGATTTTCCATTAATAGAGGTATTTCATTAGCGATAACAATTTTGTTCATTTCGAATAATTTTCACAAAAAGTCAAAAAGTTTCAATAGAGGTGTGATGATAATATGTTTCACACTGAAGAAACACTTATAATTAAAGTTTATCGAAGTTAATAACTCAAAAGAACGCATTCGAGTTACTTTTTTTGTAAGATCCTCAACCAATAAATTTTATTAAAAAAACCAAATTCGTTAATCTGAACGAGTGACTCTTATTGGTGGATATGCTCAAATTTATGACTATAATTTTTTTATCTTTAAATTCTCATTTTCTTCAATTACAGCATTATAATTTTTTAATTTTCAACTATGGATAGCCTAGGAGATTCTCTGTATGGTCAGGAACATTTTGAGCCTACTTTCATTTAAATCTATAAAATACGACACTTGTTCCAAGCGAACGAAATTCCGTTGGTTCCGGAGATAGATATATCAAACATATAACCTCCTCTATACGCAGTTGGTAAAAATGCATACCCTTTTTTATTATTCCCGATGAAAAATCAGTGTCTAGAAAATAGTAGGCCTGTATCGTAGTAATAAGTATCTGATAATAGTGAAGATGTGAACGAAAAAAAAAAAAACCTAGCCATGAAAAAATGAGTACAAAGTGAAAATAAAAATGAAAATATGAATTAGACACAACTGGATAAATAATATAAAGTAGAATCGTGAACTTGATTTTTCACTCAATTTTTTCCCCATCACGTTTTTAATTTATTTTCACGAGTAATTAGAAACAAGATTAATACGATGATTAACTTGCCTGGCAAACGCAATGAAAACACGGTGTCGTAAATTAAATTGCACAAAAGTTTAATATTATGTCTGGTTTTACAGCTAACTTCGATTGTGTCAAGAACACGCGGAAGGCCACATTTTTCAGCATCGACGATATTGACAAATCTAATATTAACAAAAACAGACGTTGAAACGCGTCAAAAAATAGATAGTAAATGCTTCAACTATTTTCCTCACTTTTCTCTAATTAGTTGCTGCAAATCTTCAGATCTCGAAGCTGGATACTGCTCACGCATCTTGTCAAAATGAGTTCCAACGATTAACACGGGAGAGTTAGGAGCACGAGCCTGTAAACACATCAAAATCTTAGTCAATAAAAACTGCCAATTTCAGTAACATGAATTATAATCCTCAACAAACCTGAATATTCACTAGCCAATGAAATATTTCTGATATACCTTTTTGACCATCCGGTATTTTCCATACTACCAAATATAGGCTACGTTTTGAGAGAAAATACTGATGAGTGGCGTAATATTCACGCTGGCCTCCAAAATCCCACGTTCTAAACCAATAAAATTACGTCAATATTTCAAAAAATCGAAAATGGGAAGAATATAAATAGTATTGTATTAGTTAAAAACTTGCCTAAAAACAACTGGACCATGAGACAACTGATTTCGTGCTTTCTTTTCGTACACCCAATCACTAATGTCAACGCCAACTGTCGACATATTCGTTCCTTTCGACGTTTTCACATTGATATTTTTGTTACCCATTCTTTTTGCCCAATGCTACAATGAATGACATGAGACAGAATTGTTTTGAAAACCTTAATCTCATCAGATAATTATTATATGCGAATAATAATTACTTCGACTGGTTTCTTTTTATACGATCCTGTTCCTTCTTGTCGCAGCTGCTCCAGTAAAGACGTTTTACCAATACCCTGTACACCGACAATCATTAATTTCATACGAGCGTAAGGTCGGGCATCCTCTAGTATCGATTTGAGGAAACCTATAACGTCCATCGTTTTATACTTATTCGAGTCGATCATCGATCGAAGTGGCTCTTGTAAACTGCATCCTTTTGTATTCAAATTCCATAACCTCGAAAGCAGTCCCATTTGTGGAGGTAACTCGTTTATATCTACAATAATGGAAATACGTAGATGTTAAACATAAATGCCATATTTTTGAAGAGATTGGACGAACATAATGAATTTACTCACCCCTGTTACCACTGATATTGAATACAGACAGATTATTCAGCTCGTAAATATTGGATGGAATTTCAGTAAGCTGGTTATTACTCAAATCAAGCATACTTAGATTAGGAAACATGAGCCTCGTCTTTGCTGATACAGGATTATTTAGCAAATTTGCTGTACTTGACCCTTCCTGCTTAACAAATGCAAAAAGAAAACAACCTTGAGCCCATAAATCAATCACTATAGTGCGTTTACTCCATTCAAACATGGCAAATTAATGACGGTTTCGAATTTTTGCTGCTTTTCGATAAACTTTTTATAATTGACTACAAATTAAATAATTTAATCTCACTAACAAACAGTAAATTTTTCTCTCACCTGTCAGGTCTCTTCAAGGAAAACAGTGTTTCCATTTTTTAAAATTTCTTGAAAAATTTACATTTACAATATAAAATTGATTTAATCATACCAAGTACAACAGCGAATAATGGGATGGAAAAACCAACAGCCGAACAATCATATTATTGACTTTTTGTCACCTTTTGGTCTTTGTAACCAACAAATGGACTTTGATACAAATGGACAGGCTTACCCAATCATCTAAATCATCTCTCGAATCATGCAAACTTAACACGCCATCATCGTCAGTCGAAAATTGAATTCGCGTAACACAATTGTCTGCCAAAACCAAGGTTCTCAAATTTTCGAGACGCAGGTGCCGACGATGGGTGCACACGCTGCTTAGGACGGAGGATCGAAGCGTTTGTCTGCGACCTTTCATAAAACACAAATAACCGAGTAAGATCGTTAAATTTCTGTTAATACGAATAAATGTTAGTGGTAAGCAGCATACACACCAGAGAGCAGTTTATTGACTGACATTTTAAATCCAGTGTCTTGGTGGTAACAAGAAATGAAAGCTTGTTCAACACTGTCCATGTTACCATCCTGCACTTGCGGTAGGCTTGGCCACACACAGATTTTGTTATGACTTAAATCCAGTTGCTTCAAGGAACTTGGATACGATGTAATATAGCTCATGGTGCGTAAACTGTATCAGTACATAGTTGATAACTTTAGGCATGTTTCCGACAGATGTACCACAAATGTCAGGTAGTACCTACCTATTATATGCCATATTCAGTCTGGTAAGATTAACTGCTAAGCAAGATAAGACTACTGGTATTGAGGTAAATTGATTATGCGCTAAATTTAATGACGATAGTTGCGAACAATTTCCAGAGCTATTGTCATCCTCTTCAACGTGAAGTATCTGCTCACTGACAACCAACGAGCCTGACCAGTCATTGTGGTGTTCTAAATTCAACAATCTACTAAAAGCTGATGAAAAATCTCGCTCTACGTCACCTAACGAGGAGCCGCATTAAACAATGTTACCTAACACTTCTCCATTTGCAAGAATTTTCTGAAACATTGCTAACAGATGTATCGGATTCTGATTCAACGCTTAGATTCGAATCGACTGAACACACACTTTTTCGATTGGAACTGATCTCCTATGTTAAAACAAAGGAGTCAATTTTCGATGAAACTTGGAATATAATTGAAAACTGCTGAGAAGCTTACCTCAACAGATGGAGCGGGTAATTCCCTGAGCAAATTAAAAGATGCATTTAACTCTTTTAATTTAGGTGATCGCCACATTTGAAATGGAAGCTCTGATAATTTATTATTTGAAATGTCTAATGACATCAATGAAGGAAGGCGAAATATATCCTCAGGTAGTTCTTCCAGTCTATTGTCCTATGATAAAAGAAAACTTGTACTCACATACACATTATCTGTTACAAAAAAGAAGTATAATTTATACATTATTTCTCATTAATCTGGAACTCAAATATACAGAAGTAAGGAATTCTGTACATATTAGAAGCAGCATAACCACGAAAACAACAAAGAAGTTGAAGGAATAAATAATTTTTCGAGGATAATAGTTTTTCAAAGCAGAGAAAACTAGTTTTTTCAAAAAGACCTCAGCTCACAACCCTCTTGCTTTGGCTTTGAGAGAAAATTAACGTTTTCATCCATAAATTTTCAAATGATACGAAAAGAAAGACAAGTACCTGCAAATACAATTCTTCAAGGCATGGTGCACTGTATCCATTTTCGGGCAAAAAAGATAATCTTGAACGTCGTTTGTTCGAAACTGAAATTTCAAAATCTTGCGACGATGGTAACTTTTCAATTTTGTTTTGCGCTAAATTTAAATATCTGTAATATAGAAATATATATAATATTATATTAATCAATAACAACGACATTAGTCATGAGAAAGTGATTGGTGCCATCGGTACCTTAAACTTTGCAGTTGAAAGATTACGGGAGGAATTTCGATCAACGAATTATTTGAAATATCTAATCTAGTGATGGCAAACAAAACAATTTCTTGACTACGAGGATTTGGTTTCAATTTATGATTGATATGCAATGCAGCATCAACCTGTAATAAAGAAAATTGAATCGCTGAGAATTCGAAAAATATTCGAATTTTCCAAACATAACACGGATGCACATGTACATACCAACCACTGAGGTTTAATACGAGGTAAGTAACAACGATGCGCATTGTGCCAGTTTATCATGACGGCAGTGCTGGCAAACATATTACTATAAGTAAAATTGGTTACACTGCCAAAATTGGCTGGCATTTTTTCATTCATTGCTTTCTTATTAATTTTATGTTCCGGATCTGCATATGACTAGAACATAAAATGCGTTTATGTATTAGAGACTGCTACAAGGATAGAAACACCCATACGGGATTTCATTTTCATTAGATAACATGAACCTACTTTAATCGATAACATTTTTGTCATTAAAGATTCATCATTGAGTTTTATGGCTAAAGATAGACCTTTCGAATCATCATCTCTAGCATCATGTTTCAGCAATAACTCGATCATCGGTATATCTCTGTTTTCACAAGCTACGACCAAAGCTGTTGATATTTCACCACGATTGTTTGGTTGCTCATTAGGTTTCATATTCTATGGGCACATACAGGTTCAAAGAATTAAAACAAGAGGCAGAATACACAATCCAACAGATTAATAGTACTAACCGTATCGAGGGGATAAATATATAGATTTGGATTGGCACCAGCAGCTAGCAGAAGCTTTACAATGTCCAAATGTTTTTGACGAACGGCAGCATGTAATGCAGTTTCACTCTTATGATTACAATAGTCATCTATATTCCACGGTGAAACCATACGTTCATTCAAATCATTCGAGGCATTTGCATTATTAATGCCGAGATTCAGTCGCGACATGATTGATTGTATGCCATCGGATATGCGCTTCCGGGTTGGACTTACCATTTCCGAGCTCTTGGTGGAAATATTGTCATCTCCGTCCTCATTATTTATACTCTGGTGAAGGGGGATACATGTTATAATCAAATTTCATGAGCAAGATTTAAAGTTAGCAATAATTTTCAAACAACTGACTTTTAAACGAACAGCTTTGACCTTAAACTTGAGTATTGTATCAATCATTTTGTAGTTACCCAACAAAGCAGCCATGTATAAAATATTCTGACCAGTCACATCTTTCATGTTCACGTCAAATGGTAACTCATACTCCCAGTCTCCAATTCTATAAATTTAAAAAAAAAGAAGAAATTACACAGAAAATATGAGTTAATGACTGTGATATATCAGCCCTAATTAACATACCTATAAGTCGAATATATTTCACGGGGATACGTGTATTTGAACAGCATTTCCATAATGTGGATATGGCCATTTATACATGCAGCATGAATAGGTAACCATTTTTCAACCGTGTATTGTTGAACAAGCTCCGGAAATTTCTGCAAAAATTATGTAATTTTAAATTTAGACTATCACAATATCATTGGAATTTCTTCAGTTTAAATCTATTGAAGATGGTTTTTTCGAATGGTACACTTTTATTTGAGAATTTTCAATTTAAATTCATGACAAACAGAATGTCTATATTTAACTTTCTCGTCTCGAAAATTACACATGAAATGATGAATCGAAAGACGATAGAAAAAGATCGATTTGTTTCAACAATTTAAAATCAATAATATTATGGCTTGAAAATTAATTTGAACAAATGAATGGTAAAATAATTCTCTTCGGGTATATGTTTTTTATTGTTTGAAAGTAATTCCTCTACATATTTTAGGCATACCTTTAGCAAAATATCAACAACTGGGGTCCAGCCCTTGAAACAGCATATGTATAACGGCGAGTATCGCGTAACTGGATGTATTCTACCATCAGCATTGTGATCTAATAATAATTTCACTATTTCTTTGTTGCCCATTTCACAAGCACTACAAAAATCATGAAATTAATCAATACGAACGAATAAAAGGGAACTACTTAAATGTCATTTACTGTCAAGCAACAGAATATTAAAGAAATAAAAAAATTCTTTACACAAACAGTAACGTATTTGATCCATTGGGTGCCATATTTATTATGGCCTCGGCTTCGCCACCCAGCTCAGCAATCAGAGATCGCAACAACTGCGTTTCTCCAGCCAAAACTGCGTCACGTAACGCTACATGCGCAGTATATCTTGACTGTTCCCATGCATCTGAAAAAAAAAATTTTAAAAAATGCAAGTAAAAATAAACTTATTCGCGCAGAAATTAAGATTGATCAAACAATTACGATTACACAATATCGTACATAAATACACTAATTTAGTTGGAAAAACATTCCATCTCCAAAACATTGACATATTACCATCGTTACACGGTTATACCAACAGATAAAGATAAAATTACACCCGAGGTTAGTACATGAAGAATGGACTACAATATATAATTTTATTTGAGACAAGTTCAAGGTAACTTATTGTTGAAGAAAGAGAAAAAAAATGAAAACAAAAACATTTTAAATAGTACGTAGGCAGACGATACACAAGCACCATATATTTCATTATAGAAACCTTAAAAGTTTATAACTGACAAAATGGCTGAGGTGATGAGTTATTAATGAATGTATTAAGATTTGAAAAAAGAAAAAAAAATTTGTTAGTATATAGTATGAATTAAAAATTATTTCGTACCGTCGACAGAACCGCCAACGTCAAACCCTACTTCTACCGATTCTTCTTTGACGTTTGGAGCAAATCCGAAAAGTCTTTTGAACATTTTAATATATTTTTTTAGAAATTAGTAACGACTGTATAGATCAAGAGCTAGGAATAAATACGCATCTGAAATATTTATAATACAATTACTAAGGAATTTAAGCGACAAAGTAGAAAGTAAAATTGAAAATAGCGTTTAGTAAAAAAAATTAAGATTTCAAAAAATACTGCAAAAGCTTAATAATAGCTTCGCCAAAGCTCAGTTCAATTTTATTTTAAGAGCACAATTGAGCCATTAATGCAATTACACAACAAATGGCTGGTAACTTTTACTTTTTTTCACATAACGCTTTCTTGACTGTGGGTGATACTGATTTCAAATAGGTATGAAAATATAAATGTCGTTCAACCATATTTGGTATTTTTGCAAGGTGACTAACTAACAACAATCGTCTATGATACATTAGAGTTCTGATGAAATAAGAAACGAAGGTGTTTTATGATACGAAAAATTATTAAACGAAATTTTCCCATTATAATAGTTATAGTATGAAGTCTCAAAATTGGTGACAAATGTTATAAATGCTCATGAGCTGCTCAAATAATCAACTATTTGAGAACTAATATATAAATAGGTGGGTATATTAGATTAATCAGAAAATTGTCTTTTTTCTTTTTTGGCTCCCTCAAAGCTAAATCAAGAAATTCCGTTTCCATAAATGCTTTCACAACGAAAAATTTTTGAATCAAGTTGAATTTAGGGAAAAAATAAAAAATATGCGTTTTCACAACTACGATAGTTCGATATAATTATGTCATTATTTAAAGAACGGCTCGAAATTTTCCTACAAAAAATAGAGAAATATAAAGGAATTTAGTGACAGAGCATAATATTATTCGTTTTAAAATGTTATAAAAATATTTGAAATGGTTTCTTTTCCAGAATGGAACAGTTTCATTTAGGAAGAGGAAATTAAAAGCGCAAGTTCTACAAAAGAACGAGAGCAACACGAAGAGGTTTGACCACAAGGAAAAGTTTTATTCGTTATTAGTTAAAGAAAAACTTATTAAAAAGAAACAATACATACATATCTGACCTCAGAATACATAAGTGGGGATACAATATTTTTAACGCATCGTTAATGAGCAAAGTAGAAGAATGAAGCACAAATTTGGCTGAAGCGAGATATTAACGCTTCAGAAAAAAAACAAAAACTAAAAAGAACCATCAACTCACCAGCTGTATCCTTCAGTAATTGAGCACATTCGTAGTGACCCCCATTCTCGGAAATATCAAAAGGAGTTAATCCACCAATATCTTTCGCAATTAATGAAGTTTTATACGTTAGCAACAAACGAATGTTACTTACGAATCCATACTCAGCGCATATATGTAACGGTGTCTGTGAGAATAAGTACACAAGTAGGATAAACAATTTGTCACTACCCATAAATCCACATAGTTCACAAACATATTTACTTTAGCTTCGCCTCGAATTCCACAAGCAATATTGGGGTTCGCTAAAAGTACAAATAAGAATAAAACTTTGTCGCAAAACGAATCAATCAAATGCGTAAAGAAAGTACCTCCAGACTGAAGTAGAACTCTCAAACACTGAGAATTCTCAGTGGTGGCAGCGGCATGTAAAGGTGTTCGACCCCAAGCATCCTGGCTATTGATATATGAGAGTTGATCGCCTCTCAATAAATCTTCCAGAAGTTCTACGTTATCCCACAATGCAGCCTGAACATATGTTCAACTTCAGTCATAAAATTAGACGGCAAATATAAAAATGCCAACTGAAATTACTCACCTGATGTAACAGTCGACCAGGAAAATCTTCTTCCTCCTGTGTTTCCTCGGAAGTTTGAAAATCCATGTTACAACAGCTTGGTCGACGAAAACATATTGTCTCACGACATGTAATAGCGTTTCAAGTACGAGTCTGGTTCAATCGTATGAGACGTAAGATTAAAAACAAGCTACATCGTTAAACGACGTTGCAACACGGTTTTTACCTTTGCTGAGTTGAACTGCATAACGATGTGGCCCAATCTCAATTTGTATCGATACTTTCATTAAAAATGTTCTAACAATTCACACGTTCAATCGAAGGATGAATACAGTCAGAAAGAATAATTCGTTTATCAATTAAAAATAATTATTGTTAATGCATATTTATTATTGGGATTTGTAAACAAACATACAAAACAAAACACCCTTTGAATGATAATGATATTAATGATAAGGTAAATTTTAATTGTATTTTGGAAATTTGAAAGTAGTATTACACTTATTTCTTTATGTTTTCAGGGCTGAGAGAAGAAAGTAGTTACTAGTTATGATTGTCTCGTCGTCTTAGATAAAAGTGAAGACTATCGTCGACATAAACGCAATACATATTTCATCGTATCGCTGATACTATTCAATCGTATCGGAGCACCGCGTACGGGTGCATGAGCCTCTAACTAATAGAACAAAAATTGGCAAAGTAAGTTTTGAATTTATTATTGATTTGTTTGTTGTTTGATAAAAAAAAAAAGTTCAGTGCTATGTGAGAGACTCGAAATTTTTCGTTTCAACCAGTAACATTTGAAGGTACCTCGATTCTTACTGTATTGGATGGGTTCATGCTGTGAATGTAGCAAACAAAGAGTTGAGAAGTGAATTAAATAAATGATTACCTAATATCTTAGTTTCGTATTTGCGAAACTCTTTCTTTACATATCAGTTTTCGTTGTCTTTCAATTAAGATTTTATTTCTGTCCTTAGTAATTCAACCAGGTACCAAATTTGAGTGATACGATTCGAGTGACAGTCGAATGTATGCCTATTCATTCATTTCTATGAGCGTCGACCTTATCGTTTTAAAAAGTGTGGCTATTTTCGGTACAAATAGTATAGCCCAGTGCTGACATTTACCATTAGAACTTTTTTCAATTTATTATTAAACTCTTTTATCTAATTTTTACCGGCCGGCGTTGTCGGTATGCCGTCGTTCCTCTTTCATTTTCATTTGCTGGGTCGAATCAACAATTTTTAAAATATTATTGGTAGGCAATATTCGATAGTATTCATTAAATTACTGGTGAGTACCCAGTGCCGCTACGCAGAAATAATTCACTGACCTACATAAACCATAAATGAGTCCGAATTATCAATTAATCAGGTGAAAATTAAAGAAAAAGATGATTTAAAATTAGACTGAAACCGAAATAAATGTGTAGCCCAGTATATCTATAACTATGGACGCGTGATAACGTTACAGAAATGGATTTAATGCTTTCGTATAGGTATAAGAGAGTCAATGACGAAAAAATTCGAAAGCAAAGTGGGTTATTTTCGTTGTATTTGATTATTTCTTCGTATTTTTTATCAGGAAAATTAATTTTTGGGTTTGTTGGGTTTTTGTTTTTGTTTTGTTCGAGATTTTGTATAATGTTTGCTGTTTATTTTCTCATATTTTATTGAACTCACGACTTTTCAAGGTGGTTATTCTATTTTAATTTTTAAGTATCTTTTCACCAGTGAAAATCAGCTTATCACAACCGTTCTCATAAAACGACCTGGGTTGAGGGTGGGTGCGTTTTTCGTTTTATGACAAAAAGGGCCAATTTTCTATTAATTTTCGTTTTTTTCGTTTATTTATTTTCAAGCAGCTGAAGATAATTGAAAAATTGTATGGAAAGCAGATTCCAGGATTCGAGCAAGTATTCTCCTTTTTACGGTAATTTCAACCTCAAAGCTGTAGCTGAAATAGCCGCTAGAGAATCATTTAGGGAAAAAGGAGAGGTTTGTAGATTCCAAAAAGTAGCCAATTTTCCATCGTTTAGCGTTTTATTCGTTTGTTTATTCTGAAACGGCTAAAGACAATTTAACAACTATACAAAAATTTTGTAAATTGTTTCCTTTTCTAGCGACGCCAACCCCAACTCTTTATATTAAATAGAGGCCGAGTGAAATAAGAAAGGTTTGTTTCAAAATTATGGTGAAACGTAATTTGAACGAAAAAACAATTTTATTGAAAAGTATTGAAAATTAAATTTATAAAATAATTTAAAAACGAAACATGTAAAAAAATTCAAAAAATATAATTAAATGTTTTTAGAAACTTTTTTTTTTTTTTTTTTTAAATGCACTATAAAAGATAAAATTAATTATTATTATTGAATTTATTGGCTTTATATGATTGTATTTGTAAGTAAATAGCGAGCGAACCATGAATCTGATGACCAGTCAGCAGATTTAGCTTGAAAATTGGTCAGTAGATTAAGTAGTATGGTTTATAAATAATAAAAGAGTGACAATAATTGTAAAATCTACGTACATACTCTGCATGCTCAATAAATGGCATGAGCAATTGAAAAATTCTTAAAAAATTTTAGTTCAATTTATATTACGATACTTAGGGTTTTGAAAGGATGAATGAAAACTGTGCGTACCGTACACATTCAGCTATATCAATTTTTCAGAAGTCGTACAGATTTATGTAGAATACATGATACACCATAAAGGAAACAAGTTCTTACATAAGCCTGATTCACACTTGGCTAGTTTTCTAGCTACTAATCAGCCATTCTGTTAACAGTTAAAGTCACTACGCCATTTTAGTAATTTAAAATCAATTTTAACTTGGCCGATAGTCTTACAAGAATCTCATTACAATCTCATATGGCAAACTACCAAATTTAAGTTGATATTAATGGTTGATACGGCGTAGTGAATTCAGTTGTTAACAGAATAGTACGCCGAGTAGCTGGTTAGCAGCATAAAAGCTAGCCAAGTGTGAATCATTGGGCTATAGTTTCAATTCAGTGAGGAAAACGTACATCTATTTAAATAGGACATATTGAAACATGTTGGGATGATTTTGAAGCTATATGGCTTTAATTAATTGAAATTTTCAATAACTACCCCCATTCGTTTTTTTCTGAGTAAACCATATTATGCCCATTGACCAATTTTCAATTTAAACCATCTGATTGGTCATCAGACTTATGGTGTTCATCCGATATTTACTTGAATAATTTACTAATGTGACAGAAATGTAAAGCTTACCAGTTCAATATTAATAATTATTTTATACTTCTTATGCATTAATTTAAAAAAAAAAATTTATTTTATTTTTGTCCATTATTTTTATAATTATTTCAAAAATTTCTAGTGTTCCTATTTTAAGATAAGAGTTTTTAAAAACATTCATATTTCTTTTAAATTTTTAAATCCTTTTACAAATCTAATTTTTGATATTTACATATACTTGTAAACATTCATGCATTTATTAGAAGGAAATCACGTATTGCAGCTAAACGCAGGCGTATGAAGACAGTTGATTTATCTTGGTAGTCGAGAATTGAGAATATTTTTGACGAAAGTAATTTTATTTGTCCCCTTCCTCTAAAATTTTTACTCTATAAACGTTCAGTTTGGATTTAAGACCGACGTTTACTCCGCCTTACCATTACGTGATTGTGAAATTCTCTTAGGCTCTTCTAGTTAAATGAAGTTTCAACTTTTTTCTTTCACATTTTGAGTCATATTTTTTGTTTTTTCGCTGTTTTAGGAAATGATGAATGCCAGTTAATTGTACCATTGGGACGAAAATACTTTCCGTCAAGCATGTTCAACACAATCATGGAACAGAATGCTGACCTAAACGCTTCTACGTTCGTCGAGTTACAGTCGATCAAAACTGAATTCTTCGATACACAGCTAGTCGACGTACTCGTGCGACCGATGTCCGATCGCCCTTTCCAACATGAACCAGTAGCCACAGGGCATGTAGCCGACCTTCACATTGATGAAGGCGCTATCTGCACCACGAATACGGTTTCGAGTAATTTTGATGTCCACGCTGCATCGTCCCCCAGCAAACGCGTTAAAAAAAATAAAATCGATATGAAACACGGTAAAGTTAAAAAAATATCGAAAACTTCGTTCAACAAGAAAATCAGATCTAAATTAAAAAACGGCAGAAAGCGTGCGAACGCGATGAAGTCGTCGTCGTCGTTGTCGTTGTCGGCGGCGGGTACCAAGAAACCAAAATGTGAATATCCTCGACTCTGTTCGGGCTGTGGTCACGCCTACAAAACGAAACAGTCGTTTTGGAATCACAAGCAGAGATGCTCGATGTTACCGGAGAACATGCGTAGTAATAAGGTCGATGAAAACGGTGTGCCAGTCGAAGGGGCAGCCAACGGCGAGCTCGTACGTCGTAAAGAGTACATTTGCGCCCACTGCGAGCGTCACTATCGTAAAAAGTATAATCTGAGGGAACACTTGAAAAATACCTGCCGCGGCAAACCGTGCAGCAAGGGACGACTGCAGTGCTGGCAACCCGGCTGCATGCAGACGTTCTACAAGTACGTCGACTTGGTGCAACACGTAACGCTGCAACATGGCCAAGATCTGCACATACAAAAGCTGCAGTTCCCTAATTTTAGCGCTTTCAATTCGTGGAAAACCGAAGAGAGTAATTCGAAATTTATGTACGCTCGTAAGATTACCGGTTCGAAACGGTTTTCCAACACCAAATACCACTATTTCGTTTGCCAGTTTAACCACCGCAACGAGAAAAAAAATAACAACAGGAAAACGAATCGCCGGAAAAAGGACAGTTTGGTTGTGCCGAATTACAACTGCCCCAGCCGTATCATGGTGAAAGAGTGTGAGAACCAGATCCTGGTTACGTATATATCCTCGCACAACCACGAGTTGAATCTGTCCAACGTGAAATACCAACCTTTGGAGAAGGAAACCCGAGCCTATATCAAGACGTTATTGCAGCTGGGTGTTTCGCCGAAGAAAATCATCGATCATCTGCGAGCGGGCGTCGGTAATCCGGAAATCGACGGTTTTCTCACCACGAAGCAGCATTTTCTCACGTTGAATCGAATTAAACGGATGGAATCGAAGCTGAGGGCCAAAAATCGTGCTCGTCAGTCGGAGCTGGAGGCTGAATCCAGAGCGACTGTCGCGAATGCTTGCGATAGTGATTCGTTTGTTCCAGACGATCCGTTCCCTTCGTGCGAAATTGTCATGGATGGAAGTAGCGATGGTGCGGCTGTAGCAGTTGGCAGATCATCCACGTCGTCGTTTTCGCCGTCCGTCGCTGTCGTAGAAAGTGCGCCTCCCTCCAAGAGTGGGGCCCGCCCAAAAGGGTCCGATGAAGTGGTTCGATCGATTGAGAGCAACTTGAAAAGGCTCAAAAGTTACATGCACAAGAACAGCATCAAGGAGAAGCTCTCCAGTCGTATTTCGAAAATGATTCAAGATCTGTGCGACGAATGCGAAAATATGGAGAACTCGAGCCCGCCGGCTGCTTGCTCCGCCGTTGTGAAGAAGCCGCGCGTCCAAAGCGCAAATCGCAAACGTAAATCGACAGCAGTTGCTAGAACAGCAATGGCTGCCAATGCCTCCGTGATCCCCATCGCTAGTACCGATGTCGGCACCCCGCCCACTGAAACGGTCTCCATGGCTGTACCCGCGGTTGCTGTAGCCGCCACAATTACTGCCAGCTTGCCTATGCAGTCGCATCCGGTGCAGATGATTCACCCGATTATGATTCCGCACCAACCGCCTGTACAAATGCATCAGATTCATAACCAGGCTACTTCTCAACCTGTCAACTCGATGGGTCAAGAGCAAATCATGAACACGGTGGTGAACAACATGGTCTCCAACGAAGCAGTTGTGCACCATGAAAAGACGTTCACGCCGTCCATAAATGAAGCTACCGATTTGCTGAAGCCGATTTTCCAACCTTTTAACGTCAATATGCTTTTCTTGAAGTCGCTCGACCGATATGTTTCGGAAGGCGAGCAGCTTCTACTGAAGCAGGTGGACAGTTGTTTCGGTGTCGGTTGCCTGTACGATGCGGTGGTGAACAGCTTTTTGAATCTGATTTGTCGATCGCTGGCCAACGTTCTGGCGGCCGATACAGGTATCACCGATTTCGTGCAGATGCATCAGAAAGTGCCGGACGTGTGGCACTGCTTCAATTGGGCGGACATCGACACAATTTTTATACCGTGCAATCCGTCGAAAAAGCAGTGGATATTAATGGTTGTGCTGGTGAAGCAGCAGGAGGTGCAGATTCTGGATCCGACCGGTTCTTACGAGGACGCCATCCTGAACGTGTATAAGAAGCACGAGACCACTATTCAGTGTTGGTACGAAGTGCTGCGAAACTTTCTTGGCATGGCCCAATGGAATGTAACCTCGCCACAGCATACCAAGCATCCTGATCCGGCGAATAGTGGCGTACTGATCTGCTGGTACGTTATGCAGTACATAAACAAAGGTAGTCTGATGGATAATGTGGATCCCGACTACGTGTTCAGACAGTTTGTTTTTAACACAATCGTCAATAATAGTTCACCTACGTGAAAGTGACGAAATCATAATTCTTCGACATTACGGTTTTTTTTATTGTTTTTTTTTTTGTTTTTTTTTTTACGTATTATCTTCTACCAAGGAAGAAGAAAAACTATCGAATGTTACGCTTAAGCTTTGGAAGAAGTAATATTTTTTACTAAGAACTTCGTAAATTCTTTTTTTCACGAAACTCGTCACTTACCTTAATTTTATTTGAAAGGAAAAAACTCGTTCGAGTCGAATGTTTGTGGACACAGTTCTATTAAAATTGTTTTTTTTACTTTCCAATTTTGAGTAGCGAGTTTTCGTGTTCGTGTATCCTTCGCTACGAAGGGATAAGCTTTCTACCTTTGGTAGGTTCGATTGTGAACAGTTGTGGTATTTCATTGGATTCGGTAGACTTTGCTCAATTTCAGTTTTGTATCATTGTTAAGTTCCGGCAATTTGTGCTATTCACACTCTTGGTTGTATAACATTTCATTAGTGCGTTGGAACGAACTTAGAAATGTGATAGACGGGTTGTTCCAATCGAATCCAATTCATGGCCATACATGCCAAGTGAAATCGCAAGTCAGGCAGAAAATTTACATTAACAACAGGTCCATATGGCATGCTTTTTCACTAAAAAGTTGATTACCATTTTGAGTTTTGGCCATTGTAAGTTATTTCACAATTTCAACTTAATTTCAATTATCAATCATGGTTCCTATGCCTTATGGCATTAATGGTTGACGATCAGCATTTCTGTTTTCTCTCTAATTTTGTGATATTAATTGTATTTTGCTGCTTTGAGCTAAATTTTGTGAAGCTAGACATTGAATTTCTATTAAATATTGCATCCATTTGTATTCCAAAAGTATATATTTTACACTTGTACCTTTTCAATGATCGATTGCTGTGACTCTTTATTTTTATTTTTTATAATTAATTTTCTAAATCTTAATGTGTAAAACATTTAGAACGCGTGAGTTATACGGATTAATATATTGTTCCATTAATGTATGATGATCGATTCTCAGTGAAACTCGATATGTCGATAAGTACATTAAATCACAAATTTGTTTTTCGATCGTTGATCGTTTCGGTTGTAATTCGAGTTGCTTTTGGGCCACAAGATTTGTAAACTTAGTATTTTTGTGGAGTTGTTTTTATGCCTGTAAATAAGTATTAAATTACATAATTATTTTTGATATTCCATACTCTTTTTACGTTTAAAACTTCGAAAAATGGCTTACCGTGATACGGTCGATAAAAGTTGGGTCGAAATTGTCGGTGCACTATGCTTTGACACAGGGACCTAGCGAAAGGCTTCTTTTTGGGCAGAGGTGGAGAAAAATGAAAATTTCCCACTGAAATTTTTGAAATTACCAACTGCTAAAAAAAAAATAAATGCGTCTAACACACACTTACCTATATTATGACCTTTTTTTTTCTCTTAGACGCAATTTTTCCAACTAATAAACAACTTGTACAATTTTGCCAACTGACCAAAACCTTTGAGGGAAGCTTCCCCATCCCTGCTATGACAAGAACCATTATTACGCTGAATTGTTTCGCATGTGAGTTTGTTGAACTTGAACATTGCCAATAACTTGCTGGGGATTCTGTTCGGAATTAGAAAATGGTTCGTAAACTCAGTCATAGTAAGGCTCTGTAAAATCAACTTATCTACAGTTGAAGGTTAAAAGATTGAAGTTTCAACTAAGCTAGTCCTTTCAGCCCAAATTGAGGTCGAAGTATTGAGCTAACTGCAAAACTAAAAAATTGGTATCCGACTACCTGTAAGACAAATCGATAAAATTATCAATATTGGTATCGATGCTCTGTTTTGTTTGGAGGCGATAAAGTTTGAAAAATTGAAAATTTTGCGGTACGAAGTTATTGTCAAGCTATTCTATTATTCCAGGAAACGTTTCGCAAGATACACGAAGAATAATACCTAGTAGAGCCAGAAGAAAACCAACGAAAAGGTGTGTATTTGTGTTATAATTAAATATGTGTTTTTATCAATATAAGATTCATTCATGATTTCAAGAAAGAAAAATAAAAGATGCGACGTAATTGTTGGTGGAATTGTAAATAACACTTTGTTCAAACGCATCCTTTGGCAGGAAATAAATACAATATCTTACCTATCTCAAAGTGTTCTATTTGGCTACGAACTAATAAAACGAATTTAGGGGTTACAATATTTTCTGATTGTACCAATTTTCTCTGCCTCGTAACAACTGTCATTTAGTTCTTATTTACCGGTTGGCGTCTTTTTTGACTGAGATAGCTCTTTTGTCACCTTTTTGGCCTTTATTTTGTGCAGTGTGTAATCTTATCGTAAGTTTTTTTTTTTTATTCATCTGGTATAATTAATGACTTGTTCCATTGCTTTACTCGCATCAAGTTGTGATAGACCCACAACAAACTCATTACCCTTTCCACAAACTTTGAACCCTAAACTTGAGAATGATTTAAAATTAAATGTTGTATACCTATTCACTTATTTAGATGTAACTACACGAATGTATCTGAGGAGGGATGAAGGAAGCTTTCCCAAAAATCTTTTTGGAGTATGAAAAATCGACTAGGTAGTTGTATAAATTATAGTTGGTAAATTGTACCAGTTGGTAACTTCTTTTTATTCATTTTCTAAATTTTTTACAGCAGTTGGCAATTTTCGTTTTTCTTCCCTCCCTCCCAAAAAAAGACCTTCGTTACATCCCCGAATAACAAGAAATCCGGAAGAAGTTTTGAGAAAATTACTCTGTTCTCCATAGAAATTCCATCACTTTTGTCCATGTCTGATAAATATGCATTGCACCAACTATGCGAGAACTCATTCAAATGTATTTTTTTGTTCACAAGGAGGTATGAGTTATCTTCCCATCAGTTGAAACTCTCAATAATAAATCTACATTTTTAGAATTTCTGTTTTTACCTACTACCCAAAATTACTGCTCTGATGGTTCGCACTGTTTTTGAACTGACTATAGGGAGGTAGTAAATGTGGCATTTTTTTGACATGTTCCGGTAAATTGGGGAATTAAAGAAATTATTACGATTGTGTAAAATATAGTCGTACATTTAAAAATGTTCGTCTATATTCGTTACATACGCAAGTTGATAAATGATTACTTAATAAAATAAAATAACAGTGAGCTTGTTTTCTGACCAGCTTTGGTTTATCTTCTATTCTTAGCAATATAGTTTGGGATTTGTCGAATCACACTTTCATTGATAAACTGTTGAGCCGATTGAAGCCAAAATTTGGACAATGTTAGTATACAATTAATATTCCATGTTTGTATCAAATTTTGTAATTATTGGTTAAAAATAACGTATTTTAGAACCATTTAGGCTGTAAAAATGCAACACAATAGGATGTACTGGACCCTGAATTTGGCCAATCTGGATCAAGATTCAAGAACAATAGGTAGTTAGGTCTCATCTTGTCAAGATCCAAATAAATGTACCAAATCTCGAAACTACTGGATGAAAATTGTAACCTGTATCATGTTACATAGAAATGTGCACATATTATAAATACCTATATACATATAATATATAGGTACACAGAGGTATATATATGAATTTCTACTAATAATGCCAAAGTTTGCCTGAGGTAATGAAATGAAAAAGGAACTTACTTCCACCTTTGGGTCTTGACAGCAGATCAGTTTTAATATATAGATTTTTTTCAAAAGCCTACATTAAACAAAAGATTAGCAGAGTGCAAATTTTTTATTGTCCACAGCACAAAAATTTGTAAGGAATACTCTGCTGAGTCTTAAGTTACATGAGTCTTATTTTGAATTGCCTTAGCATAGCCTTCTTATTGATTTTGAAAGGAAAAGTTGATGTTTCTTCATTTAAGGTAATATTGTGGAACAAATGTAGATGTTTATGGTAGGTAGAGTAATGAAGAAATTTTTTAGGACAAATACATTAGAAAAATCCTCAAGTTTCCATGATGATCCTTTTCAAAACGATTGATTTTATCAATTTTTAGATGGTATTGGTCTCTGCAAGTGTCACATATGTATATTCTGCTGCATGTTCTTCTGTTTCTTTCTTCATTCTTAATGACAATGTTATGTTTATCTCTCTTACGGTATATTAATTTATAAATATTTGAAAAAGCTGTAGAACATAAATTGCATTGGAACTTTCATGACATTGAATAATTTTAATTATTTTTCTATGAAAATGAAATTTTAAATTAATTTTGAAAATTTTCAGTTTTCTAGTCTGTTAGATACTCAATTACGGTCAAAACTATATTAAATCTGGTCCATAAAAATTCCCAATTTCTTCCTAAAATCAGAATGTGACTTTTTTGTGTTGAAGAGGTTTATTCAAGTTCTGTTAAAATAATGTGAAACGTGTCAGATGAAACAAAAATAAATTAAAAAGGGTTCAAAGAAAGAATGTGTTTTTTTTAATTGTAAATAATTTTTTAGCAATTTTTAGCAAAGGCTCAGCACTGTTGAAAAACGCATATTCGTAGAGATTTTGGAAAAACACGTCAAAAGACATAATGAGAACTCGCTTTTACTTGTGCAGAGTTTTTCTCCCAAATAATGTGGTAATGAATAATGATAATTATTAAACGTATATCTATTCTATGTTCATGCTAAGAAGTACGTGACATCAGAATCACCTGTAGATGTTATGGTTGGTTAAGGAGAGAGAAAAAGGTATCGATGCACATTCTTAAACAGTGATAAGCATCATTTTGTAGAGTAAAAAATCATCGTATTTCAAACAGACAAGTGTGGATATGGTTTATTACATCACGCACTTCTTAGCATGAACAGAATTTAAATGTTGGACTAATGAACATTCAAGACATAAGCCATCTCAATCAGAGCTTATTCCAGGTTGTTGCCTAGCCTAACGCATGACAACTCACACAAATCACAGGAAATTATGAAAATAATTTTTTTAGATACTTATTCAAAATCATTTTTTCACATACAAAAGGAATAGGTGCTCAGTGTTGCCAGATGCTGAAAGTAGAATTGCCGTATACAAGTCTCCAAAGAGCCGTATTTTGCTCCAGAGAGCCGTATTTTTTGTTTTCCCCTGTAAAAGTGTAAAACTAACTTATCAATGACCTTTTTTTTTTTTTTTTTTTTGGTTCTTTTCTATTAAATAAATTTTTTTTCCACAAATTCAGTATTATATCGATATTATATCGATCTAAACTAGTTAATAAATTGATGCGAAATAAAAAATAATAGGAGAATTCACGTCTTCACGATTAAATATTTCGATACTTCCGCAAAAAACGAAATAAAATGATGAAAATTTGCTTGAAATTTTCAAAAAAAATTTACAAAAATGGTGAAACTGGTAAAAGCTGTATTTTTAAAATGAAGCTGTACGTGGAAGCTTAACAGCCGTATATTTTGCGTACGGCTCAACCTCGGGCCGTACGGCCATATTATACCTAAAATAGCCGTATGTTTACGGCCGAAGCCGTACATCTGGCAACACTGTAGGTGCTTATTTTCTGGATGAAAATTTCACTAAGGCAAACTGCAAAAATTTGTTTTTATGATAAGAAGAAAGATAATGTGGTTACATATTTAGTAAGGATTGTATAATGGTAGATGGAACTGCAATATGTTTTAGATAATAATTCAGTAGTGCTACTAAGGCTCTTTGTTAGCAGGTATGCACATGAGGGTGATAAGAGATGAGCCGCCATTTTGTGTTACTCAGTTTTTCATGAATTTTACACTATTTATCAGCTTTTCTTTGAAACCCTGTATGTGAAAAAAATCAAATTTTACAGGAACAACAAAAAACTAGTTTAAAAATTAGAAAAATTTTCCCAAGATAATAATAATTAACGTCACTATAAGTGAAGTGAAGGAAAATCGGAGATGAATAAATTGTAATTTGTTTTCTTTTATCCTCCTTGGTTTTATTCAAAATAGTTTAGACGTGAGGTTTTTAATCTAAATTTTAGTTCATATGCCAACTTACGTGGTTTTTAATTAATGGAAACCTCATAAGTCGGCAGATAGTATAAATTTTTCCTTAAATACCACAAGTCGGACTTTTTTTTTAAATTTGCCTCCAGGGGTGGCAATAATGATAGTAGGTAAACTTACGTACTAGATACTTAGCACTCTCAATTTGTTGATTTTTTACCTTACAAAATTCTTAAATCTGAAAATCAAGAAAATTTTGACTTATGAGGTTTTTTAATAAAAACGACGATATATATGACCCAAAATTGTTGAGATTGTTAAAAACGGCTATTAATAACAATGAGGATCTTTCATTTGAGAGATTAATTTTCTAGTTCAATAAATAACAAACGTTGTTCTCGTCACAAAGGTTTAATGCCCAGTAAACACATAACAGCCATGATGCCGAAATAGATAGACAAAGCCTGGGTAGAATACCACAGGTGAAACAAACAACCACAGATACGAAAGAATGAATCAAATTACGTTTACCATTCATCACTTGTAGGTGGTGCTAATGTATGAGTGTAGTGAAGAGGTGACTGAACCCCCCTACAGCTCTTTACGTAGAGAATACATTTATTTCTAAATTATGACATTTAAATTTACAAAAGAAATAAAAGTTCGATACAGCCTAAAAATTTTAAAATTGACTAGACATTTAAATACAAAAATAATTACGTTACAAATATATCACAGTTATGTTACCAGAAAATGAAATTATGTCTATAGTTTCAGTTAGACAACAAAACGAACTAATATTAAAACATTTTATCACAGTTGTGTTACCATTAGTCACAAAAATTTTCAATTAACGAACAGTATAAAATTTAAAAATAGATACATGTTACAAAAATAGCAACTTTAATTAATTAAAAAATAAAAAATAAGGCAAAACCAATTCAACAAACGTTTAAATTGTCGAAGTAACACATACATTACAGGCAATCGGAACCTACTAGAATACATTAAATATCGATCTCAAACGACAATCAGAGAACTCTCACCATTGACACTTCCAAACTCCGAATACGTTGACTCCACTGCAGTAAGGGGTACACAAATCATTCCTAACCTGTCAAGGGGCCTAATGGGCGTAGACAAAGCTGCCATCAGCGGCGAACAGTATCTTTTTAATTTAAACGACAACATTAGGGAGAGTCAAACATATCGGGAACGAGGAGCAGTTTCGAGGCAGCTTCAAGATGCTTCCTTCTGTCTAAAGCTTTTGTTAGAATGTCCGCCTGCTGGTTGGATGTAGCAACCCGTTTAATCAGAATTTCTTTATTTTGTACAGCATCCAGAATGTCATAATACTTGACCATGAGTGCTTTCATTCTTTTATTTTCCCCTCCTTTTGTGACGTGCTCTGCAGAAATATTATCCTCAAATATATCAATTGGACCTTCTTTGCCGAGCAATAACGAGTGAGCAAGGCGAATTAGCCTCAGGTTGTCGAGTGAGTCATGCAAAGCTATTGGTTCTGCAGTGGTAGAGGAAGTCGTTGTTTTCTAACGGCCCAATTAACTAAATCACCATTAGCAAAAATTACGTAACCAGTTACTGACTTGCCTACTTCAATGTCCACAATGTCACCATCAGTGTTACTCACATCAGGGGCATATGAAGCATCTACATAAGCTTCCAGATTTTCCCTTTTTTGACTGGTATAATAGACAGTATGATTTAGTATGTGAAATGTATTTTATTATACGTCTGACATTCTGCTTATCCAAAGGAGTGGAATTGCCTAGGCGACGACTCAAATAATTCACTGCAAAAGCAATGTCGGGTCTTGTACCTCGAGCCAAGTACAGTAATGCACCGATCATAGATTGAAATTCTCGGTCATCTACTCTTTTTTCTTTTTTGTTTATTTTTAGACCAACTTCCATGGGCGTATTTTGTCCATTGGCATTCTCAAGTCCAAATTTTTTAACTATTTTTTTAATATATGCAAATTGAGATAACTTTATCGTTCTATTGGTTCGATCTCTATCGATCTCAAACCCAACAAAACACTTTGGATTATACTCAATTTTCACATCAAAGTTTTTTTCAAGACAATCGACAATATCAGTCTTCCAACTACCTTCACTTGTTACAAGCAAAATGTCATCGACATAAACGGCCAAAAAAGCTATTTTTTCATTAGATTTTCCTTTATAATAAAGACAACGATCTATTTTACTTTGGGTGAAGCCCAGTTCTTTTAATTTTTCGTCCAAAAGATTGAACCACGATTTTGATGAGGTCTTTAAACAGTATATTGATTTGTTTAATTTCAATATACTATTTTGTGATTCCGGAACATAGCCTTGAGGTAAGGATAAGTACATATTTCACCATTCAGAAATGCTGTTCGCACGTCAAATTGTGTCATTGACCATCACCCCCTATTGGCCAATGAGATGACCCATCGGATCACCCACTGAGACACAACAGGAGAATATGTCTCATCAATTTGATACTGATATCTGTCCTTACATCCTCGAGCAACGAGTCTCGCCTTTGCCACATACTCAGCTTTTTCATTCTGTTTCACAGTGTACACCCACTTGGTGTCAATAGTCTTACAACCTTTGGACTTAGGAACTTCTTCCCAAACTTTTAAGTTTGTCATCGCGTTGAATTCATCAACCATAGCTCTCTTCCATATGTCTTTGAACGCATTCGACTCAACCTCTGAATATTTTTGAGGCACACAGTCCTCCAGAAATCTTAAGTCTGTGTTTTTCTCTACCCTGCATGCAGCTATCGCAGGAATATTCACACTCAACGACTCCTCAGATAACTCAGGTAATTTTTCTACTTTATTTTGTTCTATGTCTTTTATATTTTTATTTTCGTCGAACCTAATATCACAACTTATTGACACTTTTTCTGTATCAGGATTAATTGTGAAGTATCCTGTATTTGTATAACCGAGAAGCAGATTTTTTTCGCATCTCTGCATAAATTTTGGGTCCACTCGCGTTTCGCCTTTCTTTTTGGCGCACACAGCAGATTGGTTACACACTTCTATCGGAATGTGCTTGTAAGCCAAAGCCCCAAAAGTTTTTAAATTTTTTAAATCCGGTTTACGACCAAAAAACATCTCACGTGGAGTCTTATTATCTGGATTGCTCCTGCATGGTGTTCTATTATTCAAATAGCAAGATGTGGTTGCCGCAAACGACCAATATCGCATCAAGAACTGCGAGTTGAACAACAATGCACGCGTATTTTCGCTGATCACGCGATTTTGCAGCTCAGCAAGCCCGTTCAGCTCAGGTGAATATGGCACTACCAAATCAAGCTCAGCCCCATGCTCATTGCAAAAATCTCTCATTTTACGATCTGTATACTCACGAGCATTGTCACATCTCAACACTGCGATAGGTGACTCAGGGTATTTATTTTTATTTCTCATAAAAAATTTTTTAAATTCTTCATTTGCCATGCTCTTTTTTTTGATTGGCACAATGATAGTGAAATGGGAAAAATTGTCAATAAACGTTATGATATATCTTTCACCCCTAAATGATTCAATAAGTGGCCCCATAATGTCAGTAGATACGATTTCCAGCTTCCTACTGGGTTTTAGACAAATTCCATGATGGCCTAATCTGTAGGATTTAGCCGACAGACAAATTTCACAATTTCTGAAATCATCGTTTTTAAACACCAAATTTGGAAAACCAACTGAGCTTTCTCTCAAGTAATTCAAATATTTCGCATTTACATGACCTAATCTACGGTGCCATAATTGTTTCATTTGGGTTGTTTTCAACAACTTCACCTCGGAAGTCTGAGATGCCTGACTTGAACTAACAACCTGCTTACTCTCGTCGATCTCTTCTCTTTTTTTATCTTGTTCCTTATTTTCATTTTTTTTTCATTTTCTTTTGTGTCTTCCTTTGTTCTTTCAATTTCAATCTGTGGTTCTGGATGCACGTCAACTCTAGCATCTATATCATACTCTGGCAAAACTTCCAATTCGATCTCAAAGTCGCTCCAATTTGTCTCTTGACTTTCAAGCTCTCTATTTTTGTCTTCCTCATCAGCAAACATAGCTCCACATTCACCTTTTTGTATCACTTCCATCCTCTCAAAATTTAAAACCAGTCCACTGCCATTACTGTACACTGTTGCTAATTTTTGTTTAGTCTGCCTAACGTAGATATACGCTTTTTTTCCTGACATAACCACTTTGAACACACCTTTTTGTGTCAAACGTGTTGTTGAAAACAGGTTATGTTCTAACTCTTCAGAATAATATACATCTTCCAAGTTAATAATCTCCTGTTGACGCCTATTATTTTCCAACATTACAGCAAGCTGACCTTTATGAGTTGCGTAAAATACAGCAACTTTTTTGGCTGACACAAGTTTCAACGGAGGATTAAGTTTTTGAACATCATACATATTCTCAAGGGAATTTACAAGGAACTGCTGACTACCGGAATCGAGCAAGAATTCCTCAGTTAATTGAATATAAGGCCTTTCCTCCTCAAACGAACTATTCAAAGAGGAATTACCAGACGAACCAGCGGAATCAGAATCGCTGTCCACAGTTTGGACCATTGCCGCATAATTGATTTTTTCTTTTTCCACCTTTTTTGTGGATTTTTAGTCATTTTTATTTACTTTTGGTTTAGCAGATGGACATTGACTAACATAATGGCCAATACCGCCACAATTAAAACATTTTATTTCTTTTTTGCTTTGTTTAGGTTCTGTTTTGCTTTCATTTTATTTTTTTCTTTCAAAATTTTGTTTAAATCCCAAATCACTAGACCCATGTCTTTTTTCCTTATCTTGGTTATTACCCTGATTATAATTATCAAAACTTTTATTAAATTTATTAAAATTATTTCCATTTTGGAAATTATTAGAATTCACATTCCTTTTTTCTTTTTGCTCACTATAGAGCTTATTGTTTCGATCAATCAATAACCGGTGCAAAACCTCGATAGTTCTTTTTTCCAACGGAAAACTACGAAATTCTAATAACAAAATTTCATAATCCGAAGGCATGGCCATACACAAGTGTTCAGTCTTGTCAGCCTCAGAAATAATACTTCCAGAATCGCGTAACTCACGAACTGTCTTCAAAAATAAATCAAGAAATGACCGCATATTCCCCCCCTGAGCAAAATCTCATCTCATAGAATCGTCATTTTGCATTGATATTGTCAATGGGCATAGTGCCACTATAAAAATATCGCCAACGGAAACGGCATCCTTTATTTCCTTATTTTCTCAATAATATCGAAACTCATACGATCAAAAACAATTGCTTTCGCTTTTTCTTGTTTTTTAATGTATTCCTTCTGCTCCGATGTTCTTTTTTCTGATTCCACCTTGTATACCGCTAATTCAGTCTTTTTATCATCTAAAATTTCAGCAAAACCTTCACCTTGCAAAAAACACATCACCGTCAGTCTCCAGGCCTCATAATTTTGCCCCTTGAACTTGTTTTTTGGTTTTTCATTTGACATTTAAAATTTTTAATTTCAGAAAAGCGAAACAAAATTCAGCAATCAGAAAACCAATCCTCAGAAACTGTCCTCTGACGCCAGTGGATCGAGTATCTCTAAATGTATCTCTCAACGATCTCCCAAATTCAAAATGCAAAAATCTAATTTCAAATTTTCTATTGATAATCGCCAAGTTCAGAGCAATAAATCCAAAATTGATCAAAATGAGCAGGGATTAAAAAATTATTATCTAAAAAGCTCATAAGATTGCAGAAACAATTTTCAATATGATCAGTAATCATTAAATAAACGATCAATACCGTTTTCAAATCAAAATTTCAACTTTAAATTCAAAATCCCAAAATGCAAAATTCTATCAGAGCCCAATGACCTGATCTAACTGAATTACAACCCACAATCCAAAATATTCATTCACAAAACAAAATATATGCAAACAAATACATGAACTATTAGTGGAAATGCATAATGTACGGGAATATTATTGATTCAAATTAAAACTGTTACAAAATTACTTGTTTTCAAGTTCAAACTAGATACCAGATTTAGCAGCTTTTCTTGTCTTTACTTGCTGGTAACGGTTTCAGATTTGAATTTTTCAGCAACAAACTGATGATTTCCAACGGTGAAATTTCAAAGGTTTTTACCTCGGAGGTTTTCGATACCCTTTCTGCAATCCAAATTCACCTGCCAACGTAACCCGATGACCAAATTTGGACTCCTGCAGCTTCACAGTCTTTCGTTTTTCAGCTTCGATGATCAGAATCAGCAGACACAAGGACAGCTAAATCCAACCAAACGACAAAAAACGGATGGGAAATGATTAATTGTATGAAGTAATGAACATAATAAAACACGATACTTTGCTGTTTGATGAATTTTCTACGTTTCAGCTACCGCCATATTGATCCTTCCAGCAATGATTCGGCAAAAAATTGAATGAACCTGATGGGTGAACAATCACTTTCAGCAGATATGTCGGCCAAAATTCACAGTGATTTCCCCAATTTGGCAAACGAATTACATCCCACGAACAGCAAAATAAAACGAGTCATACAGAAAAACGAAATTATTAATTACTTACAACATTCCAAATTTTTTGATTCCAATTACTTGAATGAAATACTACGAACAAAAAAACAAATTAATCACTGAAAAAAATTTCCCAAATGCTCTGCTATCATGTTGAGATTGTTAAAAACGGCTATTAATAACAATGAGGATCTTTCATTTGAGAGATTAATTTTCTAATTCAATAAATAACAAACGTTGTTCTCGTCACAAAGGTTTAATGCCCAGTAAACACATAACACGGCCATGATGCCAAAATAGATAGACAAAGCCTGGGTAGAATACCACAGGTGAAACGAACGACACAGATACGAAAGAATGAATCGAATTACGTTTACCATTCATCACTCGTAGGTGGCGCTAATGTATGAGTGTAGTGAAGAGGTGACTGAACAACAAAAATAGCTGATCATCTTTTATCACCCTCATAGGCACACTTGCTAATAAAGAGCATGCTACTTATGGCCATTCTCATGCAAACTTGAATTCATCATCTTACCCACTTCGCCAACTTACCCTCATTTCCACGTTTCTGAATTAGTCGCCTATTTTTTAATTCTTTCAAATGAAGAATAAGGCTTTTGCTGAGATACAAAAATGAATAGGTATTTGTTGCAGAAATAAAAATAACCTTTGTTACTTTGATAAAGTTGTGTTTCAGTTCAAAAAAATTTATGATATAAATAATTTAGATCACATTGAGTGTAAAAGTTGCATTCGTTGTATCCAGTTGGGTTACCAGTGCGCATGTATAGTTTCCTAAATTCTCTTTTTTTGCCTGTGAAATTACTAAAATATTCTTTTTATATCCCATTATTCGCGCATTCGAGTCCAGATTACTTCGTCCATCGTTTTTCAACCACCTAACTTCAGTTCCGAGTGATTTATCGTGCCAAAAGTCACATTTCATCTGGAAATCATCTCCGATTTTTACAACTGCGTTGCCAAATTCTTCCTTGTTGGTGATCTCAGTTCGGGCTGAAATTAAAAGCCAACAAATTCAATGTTGTTTTAAAAAAAATTTCATTGATATTCCATGTGAAAATGTGTGTTTAGTACCTTTCACATGCAAAAATGTGACCACGATGGAAGGAGAAGGTGAATTTTCTAAGAAACAGGTATATTTGCCTCCATCAAATACGTCCAATTCTCTGTGAAAAAATGTTTTGTTGAAAAATGTTTCACTCGGGAACTATTTTTTTCCCCCTTCTATTTCTGAATTCACTTTCAAAATTAAACTATTTGGCGGACCCGATATTATGTAAGTTAGAAAAAAAAAAAAAAAAACTACTGCAGATAGTCGTAACCTAGGCTAAAATTTTTGGTATTTATTCAAACTTTTTTGAAATAACATACGGACAGATATTAGTAAATAGGCTGTTCAACATGAAAGCTGAGTAAGTGTACATTAGTTAAGTATTTCCTAATTACGCTAGTATAAGGGGATACTGATGATGAAGAAGAATTGCCTAATCAAATGGTATGTTAAATTAACAATTGCGAGAAATATTAATTTGTTTAATCTTATTTTTGCTATTTTATTTAAATGGGTTTTCAACATCACAAATCCAGTTACCTATACTCAGAGAATGTGAATGAAAAAAGTGATAAATGTGATTATGCAGTTATGAAGAGCAAAAACGCATACTTTTACCCATCTGAGTGGGTAAGAGTACTCACATGGGGTTCTAAGAATATGCACTTTGAAAAAAAACCCAAAAACCACTACAATTCAAAAAAATTATATGATGTAAAATCAAGTATGAAACGGTATCATTTTTATAGCAAAATCTGAGTATTAACAAAGACTGGTAAAAATGTCTCTTTCCCATTATATACTTTTGTATCTTTACACAACAAATTTCCACAAAATGTGTATTATAATTCCCTGAATTTTCTTCCAACTCAGATATCTTCATGAGTAGGACACATGAAAATATTTTTGTGAAATAAACCAGTTTTAACCTTCTCCCTCTTTTCTTTACAAAAAGAATATTTTAAGCATTGATATCTTGCCTTTAAACTATATGGGCACCTACTCCTAGCTGACTAACACTTGTTTTGTAAAAAAGTCTCTAAAAAATAAGCATTAGAATTTTTTCAAATATTTCTCGTGGGTACATTTTTAGATATTTACACAATAGATATATTACTTATTGATTTTTTGAAATCAAATTGAAAAAAAAAAGTCTCTATGGCCTATATTCACAAACATCATTTTAACCTCCCTTTACTTAAAATTTCACTTTAAAATATTTTTTTGCACAATTTTGTTCTCAAAAATGTGGGAACATTTTGTCTCTCATGAGAGTTCCATTGTAAAAAAAAATTTTACCTCACTCTTAAATACAAAATTGTGTCAAAAGTCATTTTCAAGTGAAGTTTAAGTGAAGGGAGGTTAAAATGATGTTTGTGAGTAAGGGTCTATGTCTTGCAATGTCATCACAGAAAATAGTAAAGAAACCTACAAAAACAGTTTTTATCATACTGCAACTCATACAGTCAACCTAATATCATGGTATTTAGAATAAAAGGTCTCTATATGAGGCAGCTCATAATAAATTTGACATATTTCAGGTTAGTGCAGCCAGAGAATAAAAATTGAAGTGCGTACTCCTACCTGCTAATGTACTCTTACCAGCCTTTCCCTTACCATTTTTCCATCCTCAGTTAGTTTAACTGGGAGATCAGGAAAATAATTGAATAAGATTTGCGCGCTATCTACCAATTAAATTTCTTTGCTGGAGATTGGAAAACCAGCCCTTAATTGAATGAATACTATCGTCCTTTTGTGGAATTGTTAGAAAAAGTATTGCGCTACTTGTGCTGTAACTACACAACTGGTTGTCAAACCACTGGTATCGTATTGCTGACTGTTTGCAGTTTCTTTGAATTGCCCAAAGCTGTCATCAACTAATTCTGTGAATTCATTTCATGAAACTTACTGATTTCTGGTAGGTACCTGATGTGTAAATCACCATTTTCAAGCACTGACACTTTGGTCCGATTCAAAAATGAAGATGTCCAGTTCCAGGCTACCTGGTCTGTGGAATCAATAAGAAGTTTGCAAGGGATGGTTACATCTTTTGCCATCATCGCCTCCATAGTTTCGAAATTGGAGGCTGTTGAAAATATAATTGTGATTAATAGGCATTTATATTAATTAGTTAAAAAGAAATCAGTTTTGCTTCTGCGGTGTACTCACGTCCTTTTGCAAAGGTAATTTCTCGAGGATCAGATTCAGTTTCATAATCATCGTATACTGATGTGATCACAAATATGTACACATGGCCAGGGTGACAGTCATTGATGTATATAAAATCATTGTCAAATTCTTCTACCAAAACTGAATCACCAGAACCTTTCTCTCTAAAACAAAAATGAGTATGTTGTAAGGTTTTTCTTATGTTGATATTTTGTCAAAATCTACCAGTGAAAAGCCTTCTAAATGTTTAATGTCTTTTTATGGTTTTTACCTTCAAAGGTTTTTGTTGCGTTGCACTCAAGCAGTGTTTTGTAGGTAGTAGAATGTTGGGCAGTAAGGATCTGCTGAGTAATTAAATAGGTTATGTCACACATGTTGCCCTATAAAAAAAACTCTAGCGCAGCAACACTTCACTAGAAAACCCAGTTTGCCAATTTTCATTCATAATTCAAAAAAAAATTTGAATTCAAATTAAGTACTTAAATTGTAAAATAATATTGATAGTATTAGATAATTAAATCGATATTTATCGATATTTAACGAACATCAATATATCGATATTTCATTGCTAGTTGATGAGTTAAGGACTTTGGATGATGAATAAAAAGACGTTTAAACTCAGTCGAGCTGTGGAAGTACCTACACTATATTATATCTGTACAAAGAGCATAACAATCTGTATGATAGTTCAACGAGTGATAGAGAGTTAGACATTCCAATTAGGTACGATTAGATTGAATAAAGTTGAATGAGTGGGAAAGTAAGTGTTACCATGAATGAAAGAGTTTAAGAAAAGATTAAGTGTTGTTCATCAGTGTGGAGAGAAAAGGATTGGTATACCCAACGCTAGTTTACAAAAAAATAACGATAGTCATCCATATCTTTAACAAAAATATCGATCTATCGATGTTTTATCTCTAAAAATTATAGAGGTTGAGGATCAGAGGTGTAACAAAAAGAGAGATTTGATTGAAGTTAGGTCCAAGAAGCGAATGTTTATTTCAGAAGTTACATTAATTTAAGCAAAGTACATTTTCAGAGTAATGAACGAACGGTAACGGAAATGAACGAGTGAGCGGCGGAAGTGGTATATCAGTGTAGCCGCGAGTAGATATAAATAAATGTATTCGATATATGTTCGTGTGTTCGTAGGAGTGAGAGGGGAGAAGGATTGGTGGTCTCAACACCCCCCTACAATCTTTTGAACCGATCACGACTGCGGGTGTTACAAAAGTGTTTAAAAGTTCATTATATTTAATTACAAATTATAGAAATATAAATTTAAAAATTGAAAAGGTGTTCATATAAAATGGTAACTAATTTGGACGCTTGTAGTAAGTATATTGATTAATAAATATGAATAGAATATAATAAATATGGTAACATGCAAAAATAATTTATATTAGGTAACAGGATAAATAACATGCAAATAGAGATAAAATATAATAAATTATGTTTGTGATGTTTCAGACAAAATTTTGGTAAGGGAGTTGACTTTTTAAGGATCACAATTTGGGGATTCTAGGATTTTACTAGTAAGTAAGATATGCTGCTTACTGGATAATGCTTTTGTTAGTAAGTCAGCTATTTGATCTTCAGTAGCTATTTGTTTGAATGTGAAAATTTTGTCGTTATAGGCCTGAGCAAGTCCATAACATTTGATCATAAGAGCTCGAAGACGTTTTTGTCCTCCGCCTGAGATGACATGAATAACAGATATGTTGTCTTCGTAGACAATTACAGGAGTGTCAATTAAGAAGAATTCACGATTTATTAACCAAGCAAGTTCTATATCCTCGAAAGAATCGTGAAGAGCAATCAATTCAGCTGCTGTGGATGAAGAAGCATGAATATTTTGGCGATGAACGCCCCAATTTATCAGGTCACCATACATAGTAATGAGGTATCCAATTATAGATTTTCCTTTTTCTAATTCAGACATGTTTATAGGCTGATCGTCAATGTCGGGGGCATAAGATGCATCGACATAAGCTGATATGCCTTCGGAGTTGGATCTGTAGACAATGGCAAGATCGATCGTGAATTTCAAGTACCGGATGATACGTCGTACATAGTTCTTTTTTGTGTCATCTGAACAATTTTGGAATCTGGACAGGTAATTGACTGAGAAGGAAATGTCTGGCCTTGTGCCTCTAGATACATATAATAGTGCACCAATCATAGATCTGTATTCTTTATTATCTGTGCCTTCAGATTTGCTTAACTTGAGGCCTGTCTCCATAGGCGTTTTGGAAGGATTTGAATCACACATTTTAAATTTCTGGAGAATCTTTTGGATGTGCTGTTTTTGGGTAAGTTTAATTGTTTGTGATTCACGATTTCTTTCTATTTCGAAACCTACAAAATGGGTTGGGTTGTTTACAACTTTCATAGTGAAACGAGTTTCAAAGTGAGTGGTTATTTCATTAACCCATTCTGGACGATTAGTTGCAAGAAGGATGTCGTCTACATAAATTATCATGAAGGCAATGCCATCTGAATCATCTTTACGTGTGTATACGCATCTGTCGATTTTTGACTTTGTAAAATTGGAAGTTTGAAGATGAGAATCCAGTAACTCAATCCAATTTTTACTAGATGTTTTAAGGCCATAGATGGATTTTTCGAGTTTAAGTAATTTTGATTTTTCGACATTGCAACCTTGGGGAATATTAAGAAAGATGTCATTTTTGATTTTCGAATTCAGATAGGCTGTTTTGACATCATATTGAACAAGTTGTAGATTCAATAGATTAGTTACGGATAAGATCCACCTAATTAACCAGAGTTGCACAACAGGTGCATAAGTCTCTGTCATAGTATACTCGGATCTGTCCATAAAGCCTTTGGCAACGAGTCTAGCTTTTGGGCACATTACTCCTCTGTCATTGGCTTTGGCCGTGAATATCCATCTCGTGTCGATAGGTTTGATATTATGTGGGCGATCTACAATTTTCCACACATTAAGATCTGACATAGATTGCAGTTCATCATTGATTGCCTGAAGCCACTCTTTCTTAAAAGGATTTTGGAAAATATCACTGAAGCTTACTGGCATGCAATCTTCTATAAACAAAGAGTCTTCAGATGAGGCTTGTTTTAGCACATTGACCCTATAGATTGCCTCGATTTCCTCTTCTAAGGGTTTAACTTGGAGTTCTTCTGGTTTATCAGTGAAGTCGACTAATGTTTTCGTCTCATCAAATTTAACATCGCAGGATTTGTAGGATTTCATTTTAATTGGATCTAATATCTGATAACCTACATTCGAAAAGCCGATCAGAATAGTTTTAAGGGCTCTGGGCAAAAATTTTGGGTCGAGATGCTCCTCTTCGTTCTTCTTGGCTTTGACTGCTGATTGCTGTCTTTGTTCAATGGGAACGTGTTTATATGCAATAGCACCAAAGACTCGAAGATGGGAAATATCGGGTTTAGTACCGTATAATTTTTCATAGGGTGTCATGTTCCCTAGATTGACGCGGGTCGGACTTCTATTAATTATATGGGCGGCGGCTAATACAATTGTTGACCATAATTTAAAATCAATTTTTGCGTCGTATAATATGGCTCTAACTCTTTCGAGCAGGGTTCTGTTTTGCCTTTCGGCTATTGCGTTTAATTCGGGGGTGTACGCCACGCCATCATCTAATGTAATTCCTTTTTCGGAGCAAAATTGTGTCATTTTGGAGTCGGAGTATTCTTTAGCTTGATCAGTTCTTAATACAGAGATAGGATCATTGGGAAATTTTGTATTGAAAGATAGATAATACTCTTTAAATTTATCGAAAGCCTGGGATTTTCTTAATATTGGAAAGGCAAGAGTATATTTCGAGTAATGATCAATGAAAGTTATTATGAATTTTTCTCCGTTGTATGCCTCTTGAAAGGGTCCCATGATGTCTGATGAGATTACTTCCATTCTTCTTGTTGGTCGAGTCCTCACGCCATGGTGACCAAGTCGGGTGGATTTAGCTTTTATACATATTTCACAAGTGGCAAAGTCATCGTCCTTAAATACCAAATTTTGGGGCATACCTACAACTACTTTTGATAGTGCTTTCAGGCTTTTGCCACTTAGATGACCTAATCTTCTATGCCAAAGAGTTTTAGTTTTGTTTATGTTTTTCTTGTGCTTTCTATTTATTCCGACACTCTCTCCATTTAATTCATCCTCAGATTCGGAATAAATCTCCTGATTGACCGTATCCACTTCGGTATCTTCAAAATTTTGGGGATGGTCAATGTTTTCGTGCTCTCTTTGTGGATTGCTTGTTCGGGTCTCATTCAATTCTTCAAAATTTTGTGGAGGATCATCTATTTGATCTTCCTGTTCTGCAGACGTACTAGGTACAGGCATACACACAAGCTCCTGATAGATCTTATTTTCCTCTTCTTCATCAACTATTTCGTAATCAATGTAGTACATAGAACCTCTCTTTGGAGCGGTTATAGTAATTTCACCAGTGTTTTTATTTATGATGTCTGCATGATCTGTGTCTGTTATGATTTTGAATATGCCAGACTCCATGATTTTAGCTCCTGACCAAATATCAAGGCTTAAATCAGGATCATAATATACCTCTTTTAGGTGAATAGTGGAAAATTCTGCGTTAGAATTGCAGACATTAACGTACATTGATCCAACGTGGGTAGGGTTTACGAATACGCCTTTTTTGGCACAAAGTGCTCTACGAGAATTGTCAACCTTGCGTACGTTTCTTAATTTTGAAATATCATTGACCATGTGGTCATCTGCTCCATTATCTAGTAACATCGTATGAAGTTGGTTTTTTGGGGGGGCGGACTTTGATACTGTAGGGGGTTTAGGCCATTGAAATTCATCTTCAATGTCATCAAAACTTAAATGATTAAGATTTGAGTGTAACATCATAGAATATTTAACACGAAAGTTGGATTTATCATCGGACTTTTTCTGGGAGTTCGTGTTATTTGAAATTTGGGGTTTCGAGCTACTGTTCTGGTTCTGGGTTTGTGGAGTATTACTAGCTGTAGATGTCTCATTAGGGCATGTCCTTGACATGTGTCCTTTTTTGTTGCATCTGAAGCATGTAATATCCATTTGGGATACATTATCTTTTGAAGGATAATTATTTTGTTTGTTTTGACTATTTTTGTGATCGTTTAAATAACTCGTTGTGTTGTAATTTGGTTTGGAAAAATTTGAGTTATTATTATTATTTCGAAAATTTCTAAAATTTTTTCTATTATTATTCATTGGTTGATAGGATGATTTGGGCTGATCAAACCCGGGAAAAGTTTTATTAGAATATTCAATTCGATCACATTTTTCTAATATCATTTTTGTGAGTCTGACAGTAGTTCGTTTTTCTACTTCTAATTGGCGGAATTCTGAGAAAACAGTATCAAATTTTTCGGGCAATGACATCATTAATTGATCAATTTCATCTGCTTCCGATAGGGGGTAATTAGCATCGCGTAGTTCTTCCACAATGGATGAAAAATATTCCAAGAATCTACGGATGGTACCTCTCCTTGGATCGAAGCGAAGGGACTGAAATTTTGACTTTAAGACCATGATGTTAGTAGCAGTTTGATTCCTGTATCGAGCATCTAAGATTTCGAAAATTTGAGAAACTACATCGCAAGTTTTGACATGATGAAGAATTCTTTTGTCAAGTCTTTCGAATATGTGGGCTTTGGCCCGTTCCTGAGTTTGGAAAAATTTGAGCCATTTGGATGTTAGGCGTTCTTCGGATGATGTATAAATGTAACTAGTTTCTCGAGCAGTAGGAAAAATTGTGGAATGGCAACCTTTACCTATAAGGGTGCTAATGATGGTTGCACGCCATCCCTCATAGCCATTTCCATGGAAAACATTTGAGATCCTTTCATTATTTTCAGTGTTCATAATTAATGAATTGACTGAACTAAAAAAAAATTAAAAAAAAATAAAAAAAAATAAAACAAACGGATGTCAATCCCCAGCAAATGCCGCAAGACTAGGATTGCCGTACCTGTGATAACCAAACAATTTGTAGATTTAACGATAGTATTTAAATTGTCCTTGTGTGTGTCTCGAGTAGGTCCACTGCGGGCAAGAGATCACACACGTTAAAGATGAGACTGGACGCTTCCCAATAAAAAAAATAAAAAATAAAATAACAAGACTTTTTAACCCAAAATAATTCGTATTAGAATTCAATATTCGATAATGTGATTAATTAAAATCAAAAAAAAAATGAAAGTGTGAGGGTGAAAATGAATTAGCTACCTTCAGATCAAGGGAATTGGAAAGGAATAAAATTATTGAAAACAGGGGAAATTTTGTTTGAAATTATATACCCACAAAATAATTCGAAATAAGTTTGTAGAAAATTTAAAAAAAAAAAAAAAAAATTGAAAGTTGATTTGTGAAGAAAAAAAATATTTCACCAGGTATTATAAAAAAATAATTTCTACTGGTAACTCGTAAAAAAAAAAAAAAATTCACAGTAGAAAAGGAATAAAATGAAATATTTAAAGTATATTCGAATAAATGATTAAAGGTGTTCGAGAGAAAAGAGCAAAAAAATATTTAATTTAGGTGTTCGTATAAGAAGAAAAATATTCAAAAAAAGATCGTTAATTATTTTCGACAAAATTGTGCAACTGCAAAAATTTTCAAGTTGCAACAAAATGGTGGTTTGAAATTGAAAAACCGCGCCAACGTATTTAATGAATGGGCGAAGATAAGCGTTCGTAGGTTCGTTGCACTTAACAAAAGGTTAATGTACAAGTTCGAACGAATGAACGAAACGAGCCGTGCATACGTCACGAGTTGTACACTCCAAGACAAAAGTGGCTGCAAAAATTTGCACACGACTTGCCAAAATTTGTACTTAGAAAAATTTTGAAAAGGCCAAAATTATTCGAAATTAACGGTATTTTCAAATATACAGGTTAAATTTTGAATCGAAAGAGTTAAGTTTCACGAAAAACACGAAAATGAACACGAAAAATATACGAAAAATTACGAAAAAAAAAAAATTATGAAAATATGTTTTTTTATTACCTTTTTCAGCAGAAAGTTTTTAAGTTATACCTTTTTTTAACGGTCGATTTTTTTTGTTTTCAGGTTCGTTTTCTGGAATTGGTTAAGGTGGTGCTCCGGAACTGTTGTTTGAATTGCGCTTCGGTTGTTTTGGACGTACTTCGATGAAGATGTGAGTTAAATTTTTTTTTGAGTTTTAAAGATGATACCAAAGTGAAGTTGAGTTGTGACGATGAATACCAATTTTGACTTTGTTGAATTGAAGCTTTTACGTTGGTTTCAGATCAATTTGTGACTGCTCAAGGCGATTTACTTCCAATAGATGACTTCGACGAATTAGTTCATACACAAGCAGGGCAGACACTAATGAATTTACTAGTTTTCAGGCAACACAAGCAGGGTTCCTGAACAACTTAGCAATCGACGAGTCCTGGAATTTTCGATACACTTGGCTGGATTATACACAAGCAGGGCAAATCCTTTTCAGCAAACGACGAAACTCATTGAACGTTTACAGCATTCAAGGTGGAATTAAATTTTCGAGAACAAAAAATTTAAGACTCGGAAAAAAAAAAAAATGGTAAGTTGGAACTAAGTTACCCAACACAAAAAAAATACGAAAATATTAAAAACACAATTATTCACGAAAGATTTTTTCAAAAATTTGACTTAAAACACAAAGAAAATTCACAAAAGTATAAAAATTTTAAATTATTATTTTTTTAAAATTTGTTACAGGTACAAGGATTGTTACCGAGCGATGCTACCATATAGAGGTTGAGGATCAGAGGTGTAACAAAAAGAGAGATTTGATTGAAGTTAGGTCCAAGAAGCGAATGTTTATTTCAGAAGTTACATTAATTTAAGCAAAGTACATTTTCAGAGTAATGAACGAACGGTAACGGAAATGAACGAGTGAGCGGCGGAAGTGGTATATCAGTGTAGCCGCGAGTAGATATAAATAAATGTATTCGATATATGTTCGTGTGTTCGTAGGAGTGAGAGGGGAGAAGGATTGGTGGTCTCAACAAAAATTGATTTTCCAGGAATTTTTTGTTTTCGAGTTTTCTAAGAAACTAATTAAGCGATAAGCACCACATTTTTCTTTCAGTCCTACTCCTGTATAAGAATTATTCCTCATGAAAATTTCAATTCTATCCATCGTGTAGTTTTCTCAAACTAATGAATACAAAATTTTTGGCAATACATACATATGTATATATATATATATATATATACACACTAAAAAAATTAGGTCAAAATGGGAAAATGGTACTAATTGTTTTCTTTTTTCAAAAAAAGGATAATTTTCATAATCTTCATCCATAACCCATTTGTAAGATAGTTACTTTTGTACTAAAAAGTGACTTCTGTATCAAAAAGAGAATTTTGTATCAAATGATTACATTTGTATTAAAAAGTGATTTCCGTATCAAAAAATGAATTTTGATCAAAAAGTTACTTTTGTATTAAAAAGTGCTTTTGTACTGAAAAGTCATCTCTGTATCAAAAATATGTACTAATGTTTCAACATAATCATTTTATACACTACCCATATGACCACAACTTTGATTATTTTAACTTATTTTTTGGAATGTTGAGAGAGTCGAGTAATAAGTATGAATGGTATGAGCTGTATTAAAAATGATTTTTAGGAGTAGTAACTCATCTATGGCCTTTATGTAAGTAGGTAGTTTAAAATGAACTGATCGTGTTTGCGATCCTTCTTTGTCTGGAAGATGAGAACGAATCGGGAATAATAGTAAATATATCGGATGAGGTATTTTAAGCTATGGTTTTCCAGCAGCATAAGACTGTGGCAAGTTCCTCCGTTACTATGGGTGTTTAAATTTAAGGGTAAAATTTCATCGTCGAAAGAGAATATGAAAACTCCCTCATCTGTGTTTGGAAAATAAAAAAAAAATCGAAATAATTGTAACTGAAGGCTGTACAACAATAAATGAAGAATATTTTCCTGTGTACTTCCGTGTCTTACACGTATTTCACGTAAAAGTATGCTCCAGCGAAGTCTGAGCCGCAGTCATCTGATCTACCGCAAGGAAGCCATGTAATTTTTAATTCCGGGTATGAGTAATTCTCAGCTATAATATAATAATCGAAGTCTGGCTTGAATGGTGCCTTATTTTCAACTTTATTGGTTTCAGCTTCCAAAACTGTCCTGAAATTATAAAACAAACGATAGACCGCGTATAATTAATGTATAATATGTGATCTCTGAATTTTCAAATTGCTGTTACATTTCGGGGTGTCAGATCAGTTCTATTCTGCCTTCCTAAGTGCGGTGTGGTGAATGATGAGTAATTCAGTAGGGGGTATCAGGTGAGGGTTTAGGATGGATGAAGTGAGAGGTGGGGTTATAATGAAGGGATTCAATAAAATCAAATAAAAAAAAAAGAAACCGTGTATCGGCCGACAATCAGAAATAAGAAAATTTTTTTTATACTTGTAAAAAAGTTACCGAACTCATGCATCACGAGATGTGTGTATACAGACAAATTCCTCACTACTCGCTTTCTCTTTTTACCTGACCACAACCACTTTCTTACATCTCCAGAGTAGAAAGGTTAGGAATTGGGATACAGAATTTTATTGTCTTGTTGAAATAGCATTTTAATAACCGTTTTGTGGTCCTAAATGTTTCAACAATTATGATTCAATCGAAAATTGGACCAGATCAACAAATATACCTTGTGATGAATCACAAAATAATATACCAAAAAATTATCTTTGTTGCCTTCGTATCTATGTTCCAATTTCATGACTGCTACAAATCTTTCTTGGAAAAATACAGTTTTTCTAGAAAATTCTATTCCAATGAGCAGTTCTGAAGGGATAGTGTTTCAACAGTTTTTAGCTCTTAGTATTTACTATATAAAATTCAAAAACTTCAGGATTCTTTTTCTTTTTTTTTCAACCAAGTATGTTCTTACTGATAAGATTTTCAGAAAATGTTACTGATTGGTGCCAGTATGCTAATAAGCATAGGCTCTCAATCTCTCAAATTGTGATTTAGTCAAGACAGGGTTGATTACTAGTTTTATAATATGTAGAAATATATAGAGATATGTAGACATGGAGATAGAAATGTGGATATTTATTATTTTGTTTCTCAAAAATAAACATGAAATTCTTTGTTTCATTCTATAAATAATACAAAAAACTAAATCATCCTTTTAGGTCGTATAGATTGACAATATTATGAGTCACACCTAATTTGTGTCTGTAAACAAATTTGGTTTTTTGTTAATGCTCAAATGCAGAAATATCAATGATCAGCCAGTTAAGTCACTATGAGGTGGAATTTCTTTCAAATCAGTTATCTTGACACAGTTTCAATACCAGATAAGGTCCTAAGCAGATTTTCATCAAATTTCCTTTGGGGTGCAAGGTAAAACTTTTTTGTTTTACCTGTTCGCAATGTTTTGGTTTGATCGAATTTTTAGTGAGGACAAAAAATTTTTTTCACTCAATCCTCGAACAATTTAACTCAAATAATATTATTTAATAACAACTTAACTTGACAAACAAAATGGCAAACCAAAAATGAGCTGTAACAAAAGTAATTTAACGCCTACTGTTGAAAATAAATTTATGGGAGGAATCAAAGCCAACTTGACTATCAAACTATGAAGTGAAAAACAGGAGTTTTAGAGTTGACTTATAAATTTCTCATTTCCTAAAATGTAATTCCTCATAAATGTGTGATCGTTTTCATAGTTTTTCCTTTAGTAATGATTGAATTAGAGCTAAAATAGTGAAGATGACAATTGTGGTGAGAAACAAATTTTTATTGTACCATAAATAGCTTGATAAGTATAAATTTGGCTTTGGAATAACTAATCAGTTATATTAAGTGGTGCTATTCCACTGTTGCAAAACGAAATGCACTTGTTGATGAGTAAAAACAATTCAGATGTAGTGGAATAGCTTCCCTCAATGTCACTTAGTGTTGTTTTTTCTGGAAAATAAAACAATCCTAATGTTGGATGTTCACATATGTAAGATTTTTCTAACTACAGTAAAACTTAGATAATACATTTTTCAAGGGACCACAGCGAAAAAATGTATTATGTGGGAAATCAGTACACCGGAAGTGGAAGAATTAAGAAAATTGATAAAAAATTCAAATATACGTATATATTATTTTGTTTTAGTAAAGAAAAATTGAAGGGGAAATAAATTATATTGTAACCAAATTTATTCAATATCGCTAAAAGTGTAGAACTTTCAGTACTTTATAAAAACTTGTTAAAATTGAAATAGTGGCACTGATTCTCTAAAGAGGCTACTTGATTTTTAAAGGCAAAACTCAAAAAAAAAGATTTTTTTCAAAAAGTTCCAAATTTCTAAGAATAAACCTGGCCAGACTTGTCTGGAAAACGTATTACAAGTGGGAAAATCTTATACCCAGCAACGTCTTATCGTGGAAATTTTATATACCTTTATTACGGCAAATTAAAGGTTAACAAAAAAAGAAGCATTATATGAGGGAAAACGGGTTATGTAAGAACATATTAAGGGGGTTTTACTGTATTTCAATTCGTTATGATGCACACTACATGGGTATTGCTATGGAGAATTAAAAAGGAAGACTGGTGAATTTTTATTTGAGAATTTCTCAGCGTGAGACACATTCATATGGATGCATTTCACCTCTTACAACCCTGAAAAATATACGTATGGACAAGGTTACTTAATGGTTTATCTGCCGGACAAGTTCATCATTCAGATTAATTTTCTGAACTACAGACTGAAAATTTGGGCCTGAGAATAAGTTCTTTAGCCTCCACCAGGTCAGATTCTATGTATTTTTTGCAGGTTTTCAAACGTGCTATTTAAGATCAAGTTAGCAAAATTGAAATTGGGACTATGGTAGTTTTTCATTTCATAAAAAATTGTAAATTGTGACATAAAAATCAATATACTTATACGGAGAAATCATTATAACAATCACTGGCTACAGCAAACAAACAGCCACAGACACAAAATGCCTGGTCCTGGCAGAATTTTATTTACTTCTATGCTAAGGAAAATTGGCTACAACAAATTAATTCACCTGTGCTTTTTAAATTTCTTTCACATAACAAACCACTTTTTCCATCAAATCGCAATGTTCTTCCAGTGGTCACTTTTGTACTTCTAAATTACCATATGGGTAATATTATTTAATCAGTGTACAATTGCATTATAACGGCCAGTGTGCATGAACATTGATGTCATCATATTTATTGTTGATGACTGGTACTGATCAATTTGCAACCATCATTATTTTAAATATATGCCTGTATATACACTACAAACTGGTTACAGCAATCTGTTTGTTGTATCCAGTTACTGGCTACAACAAACTTTGGTTACAAAGAATAAATTTCACAGTCCCTCGGAATTCATTATAGCCATTTTCTGCTGTACCTACCTATATTTAATCATATGTATATATTTGTGTATGAATATCAGATAATTTATTTTGTAAACAGGATAGAGGGCATAATTTTTGTCTAATAAGGCTGAAATTTGGTTTGCTACATTTGGACTAAATTTTGAATGGGATTGTAGGTATTTGGTGAAAATTGATTGAGGGGCCGAGTTAGAATGAGGCAAAATAAGTTCCACGAATTAAGTTTGAGACGTACCTATCATTTGACAGGTAATTGATTCTAAACATAATTAAAAGTTGTATGGAGTTTGATGAGAATTGTTCAAGTGGTTCAGCCAAGGGGGCTGACAGTAATTATATCCACGAGATCTAAGGCATACTTATTATTCGATAGGTCTGAAATTTAGTAAGTAGTTGGTTTTGAGCCTAATAAAAATTAGTATCGTGTATAATGAAAATTGGTCTAGCGGTTTAATCATAGGTGCTGCTAAATGTTCCATCAGCAGGACTTAAGTCACAATTATCATTCTATGGGACTGATATTTGGTACATGGGTAGCACTGAATGCACCGAATTCGAAGATAAATATGGATGAAAATCAATAGCGGAGAGGAAAAAAAGTTAATTTTTTGAATAAAAAATCAGAAACTATCCATACAAAGTAAAAGGAGATGAATATGTGTATGTAAGAATGAGATTTAAAAAGGAATTTGAAAAAAAATTAAAATCCAATAGGTGGGTATTATGTAAGTTGAGACGTAAAATGAGATGGAAAAAGAGATGTCAGTGAAACGAAATGTGAAAAAATATGAAGGTGAATGATTTTTGATGGTTATTGAAAACCTGCGTTTCTAGCGTAGTTTGCTGCGCTAGAGTTTTTCGTTTTTTGCGAGTTGAAAACTGTAAATATTTTTGTTGCTTACCTTAATGGTTCCTCGAAGTAAGTTCCCGTTATCTCGACGTTGATCTTATACTTAGTATTCGTTTTCAAAGCGAGTATGTGACTGGATATGTGACCATTGATCGCAGACACTCTGTTTATTTCAGTTACACCACCCGATGTTTTAGTGACTGCGAATACGTAATGAGTGAATCCTTTCACCTTATTGGGTGGTATTTTCCATTTTATGAGCAAACTGTTGTGCCCGAGTGGTATTATGTGAAATGACGGTTCGGAGGCTGTGGATAGGAATAAAATTGTATTTTATTTGAAATCAATGAGCGAATCTTAGTCGTCCCGTAATCGTTAATTTATAATTAATTATTACTTGTCCTAAAAATGTACCTAACCATACAGTTGAATGCAAAAGTCTAATTTACATTTTGATCTCTTCCTTGTTCTCCCCATCTCAGGATTGATAAGCAACCAGTGAAGGGATTATTATTTTCTCGAACCTTCGGTTATTATTTTTCAGCCTCAGGTTAAGGGCCAAATGCCCTGAATGATACTTAAATATCTTTAGTGACCTAACCCAACTTACAAATAATGCCTGAGATTTGACTCATAGTTAATTTTGGAGATTGTGACAAGTCTTCTTGACTGAAGATAAAGTGCATTGACCAATCAGAATGCTCCGTGAATGCATTTACTCTCGGTAGTGGCGTAACCAGAGCATAGTAATTTGGTAGGGGGTTTGGCCAAATATTTTTGGGTAATTTTTTTTTTTTTCAGACTGCGTTATCAAAAGCCATACTTACCTTTCTTTGAGATTATTTTTTAATGACAAGGGAGGGGGCTAACATCTGTCGCAGTGATGGAATAATGGAACCTTGTTTTGTTACATTAATAACTATGATCATTACAAACCAATCGTTTAACATTACAAATGTTACGTTACTAAGTGGTTCCGTTATGTACAGTTTCACGTTATATTTGTTATTTTATTTTCCACATTTTTGCCTGTTTTTAGATTATTGGAATCTCTCAGTTACAATAGATTAAAATGTCATTTTATAGCTTATTAAAACATTCAGTAACATATTTTATGATTCTTTCCAAATATTTGACCCTTTAGCTGCCTTTGGGAAGGGGCCCAAAATGGGATGTAACCTAAAAAACAATTAATTTTTCAAGCATCCCTTCACTACTGGCTTACTGCATCCTCCTATTGTACATGTCAAGCTATATGCTGGTGTTACAAAAAATTTGTATATTTCATTTCTCTATAGGGGAGGCATTGAAGATTAATTAAATGTTGTGTAATTAGCGTAAATTTAAAACACATTTAAGTTAAAAATGTCATCTACCAAAATTATGATTGTGAAAATCAGAAGTATATCTTAATTGAAAGGGTTGGTAAAGTACTTCCAGGATATAAATATGATAGAGACAATACTGAACAGTTTTAAAATGGGGTTGTGTGTCCAGACTATAGATGCCAAATGCTGGCTTACGAAGTACCATAGACTGAACACCCCAACCAATCAGAATTAAAAATCAGAGTAAAAGTGAGGTACTTTGTACGCCAGTGTATAAACAAATGAACAATGGGAGATTTTCCTCCAATCAGATATTTAGTTTGAAATACACGTGTTTGTAGAAGCACTTTCTATAGGTAGGACAAAAAAACTACCCATATGTCATTTCCATCATATATATATTCTCGAAGATAAAGTATAAACAATATATATATATATATATATATCAATTCAGTATTACAGAAATACAGATGCCACATTAAAGATGTTAGAATTGAAAATGAAAATTTGTAGTCTGTCGAAGTAGAACAAAGTTTTATGAAATTCTAAAATTACATTTTATAAATGACAAAATAACGGATCTGTAAAGTTACACAAATTTGTTACGTTTTTCCATTAAAAAACATTAACAAACAAATTTGGTTCTATTAGTATAAAATTTTAATCGAGTTTAGATAATGACTAAAGGTATAATTTTCAGTCATAAGGTGATTTTGCTGAAAAAAACTTCAAAGCAAATTTTCATAAAATTTTTCAGATTTCAAACTACATAATATGGAAGCTTGTTAAATTAAAATTGCATAGGTAAAATTTTTTTTGAGAACCATGGAAACTCATTAATGTCAGTTTCCAGAATAAATTCAGTTTCTTTATATGAACTGACATCAATGCTAGTCCATTCAACCAAGAACTCAGCTGTTGAATCAGGGTCCTGATGGTATAGTTTTTCAAACTTTATTCTACTATTCTTGGATAAAAATCAATATTTTTGATATTGTACTGTACCAAATGTTGTATTAGAAGAAATATTTGAGCTTATTAAGCTCAGATTTGAAAGTTTCCATGAATTTGAATGGGAAAGAGTGAGTATGCTTAAAGAATAGTAATATATGCCCTGTGAAAGTGAAAGATAGCAGTTGGAATTTTGTTACTGATTGCTAGTTCCAAACAAAATGTAGCTTAAAGATTGAAGTGGAATTCATTGGTTGATGAATTTTATTTGTGAGAATATTTTGCCGGAGATTTTTATGATATTCTTTTTTTTCTAACAAAAATTCACAAACTTGCCTTACTTCTCTACCTTAATTTGATGAGCAATCTTGATTAATTTTTTTTTTAATTCTTAGAAACCTGCAAAGTTTTCATAAAGTATTCAATTTTTTCTTTCAAAAAATCTTAAACTCATAAGTTGAAACTTTTTTTTAGTTGGTCAATCAATCTTCGTATTATTAATAAATGATACTATGTGCATGATGATGAGCATTTTTATTTTCAAGCTCAGTAATTTGCCAAAATTGGTAGATATACTTTGCTTGCACTTTGCAGTCTGGTGAGCAAGAGTATGCTGCATTTAGTGAAAATCGTTGTTGTGTGAAAATTGTTGTAACCATGTTCAAGAATAGGGTCAGGTATAAATTTGATTCTGTATCATATCTAAAATGGTGGTATTTTAATATAATACATTTCACATTACAAAAATTAGGTTGAAAATCCAAAATATTCTATTTTTTTTTTTAAATCAGAAAGAAGTGTCACTATCCGAACTCGCATATTACCCGTAATTAAGTATCACTTTACTTGATTTAAAAATTATTCATCATAAAAATTTTTTTGAGAAATGCGCTGTTCATGTGTTAGGCTATTTGCGAAAAAATGAAAAAAGTTCAAATTGTTAGAGGCATTTATAACACCCCAAAAAGAATACAATCATAAAATTGAGGTAACTTCAAATTACTCTTTTTACCTGTAAATGAAGATACTAAAACATTTTCAAGCTTTCCACAAATTAATTGACGTTAAAATTTATAACGAATATATTCGTCTATAAATACCTAGACGAACATATTTTTACACAATAAATTAATTTTAATTTTCACAGATAGTAATTTCATTTTTTTTACTCTTCTTCTTCAATAACTTACTGTAAATCTTAATGGTACTTCATGGTGAATATTCGTTGCACAATCGCAGACAAATATTATAACAGTACCTTACTTAATTAAAAATGTACGAATATCTTCCTTTGGTGAACATCTCCATGCATGTCAATTCTCCCTCTGTAAAATAAATGATGAACAATTCCCTCTTGAATTCAATGTCTAATAACATAACATTTTATCCTATCATTACTTTATGTATTACATCCAAAAGTATGGGTATATAAACTCATGCAAGCCTATTGTAGGTGTTCCATAATTGTTTGAAAATTGTTCTTCAGAAACTATTTGTGGGGACATCACTCATATGAGGTATTAGGGGCTTGCACCCCTCGACGACAGTTGCCCCCCAAAGGCTGGCAATAATCGTCTTTATGACGTTAAACAAATATACACTGGTGCGTTTGTATGTTCATACCTGTATGTATGTACAGGTAAGATATATTATAGGGGCCGAGATCAATTACTTGATAACAATCTTGGTGATGTCACAGCCCAGTACCAATCACGCTGCGTTGTTTCTTATCACCTTGACGGAGGCAAGAAATGACGTAACGCATGACATAATTATGTACATGTACGTATGCATGTGTGTCTGTGTGCGTGTGCAAAATTCTGTATATGAACTCTCAGAACCGGCTCAAAAATCACCAGTGTTTGCCGAGGATTTGGCTCTCCCATACGTAACCGTATGAAGTGGCAGAACACGCAAATACTGTTGAAGACCTTCTAGTGTGAATATCTCTCACGACAAGGTATTCCACACTATTTATTACTTCAATAATTGATCTTCCTTTAATGTTAAGAGGTACTTTTCTGATTATTAATAAATAAAAAATTTGTATTAATAACAGTTGAGATCCGATAAAGAAAATATTTCCTTATCCTAAAACACGTTTTCCCAACAACTGATCAGAATATATATATTTAATACGAAAAAGAAATACCGTATATTTGGTTAAGTATTAGATCTCAACAACATTATAAAACTAATAACAGATTTACCCAGGTATATCTGAAATGATATGATTGGACCACATCTAACTGATGTATGAGTGCATGGGGAAGTCAGTCCATTTTTAATCAACTTACACGTTTCTATAATGAAGTGAAATCACAAATTTTATAAAAGTTCTCATAATTTGGAATTGTTGTTTCTACAATAGTTTGTTCTTTTAAGTAAACATTCTATGAGAGAGCTAATTAAAATGCAGATTGAAGAAACAACTAAGTGATTCTAAATTCTACATCTCCACATGGTATGGCTCCTCAATACTCACATTGTGATGGACAACCAATACCATCTTAGTAAGATCGAAGCTAATTGATATCAGTCGTATCATGTGTTACAATGAACTCTACTGTCAAAAGATCGCCTCCCAGATTGTAAGGCTTTTAATAATAACTTGGGAGAGTTGTGTAGGGTCTATATGATGTGACCTCATGTTCACTGTGGTATGTGGGAAATTAGGTTTTCATGTCTTTCCATTCTTAAATCTGAGGTACCTTGATTCTAAAGATCTGTGATCTTGGGTTGTCGTATTTCTTCCATAGGCAACTTTGATGTTTCAGATCTTGATAATTTTACTTAAACTAAAATATGATGACTACCTTTGGGGCATGACAATGTAGGTACGTTCTTAACTCTGTTGTGATTAAATTTAATATATTTATGATTAATTGTATTTAAATATTTTATTACAAAGTCTTCTCTCAGATAAGTTAAGATACACCACAGTTAGCAGATGATAGGAATGCAAGTAATTCTTAAGTTCCAAGTTATTTGTTTGTGATTTTCTCACATAAAATATATTTGGTAGAAGTGTCAACGCCTAAAGATGTAAAAAACTCAGAAATATCACACCTTTCTTTTGGCGTTACAAAATCCTATTTATTCTGGCATATTATATATCGTTTTTCCATTTGGTCTGGTAGGAAAATTCAAATTTTTCTGGTTTGCATCTACAGCTTTTTCGACATCAAGCAAAACTGATTATGCGAACCGCACTGTTATTATTGGATTAAGATCTTACTTGTGGGTGTGGGTGTCATGTTATATCCTTGGAACCACGCTAAGAACAAGACAAGGATGAAAAGTAACTCGTTCATTGTTTTGTTGAGACTCGCAATAATCTGTGGACAAATCGATCAAACTTCTCCGATTGACTAGAAAATTTACAAAGAAAGTTCGACTCAACTTTTTTTAAAGTAAAATAGATATTATGTAATTTTTTTTTTTTGGGGGGGGGGTGGGGATATCGGAAAGGAGAAATGATGGTATGAAAATTGATAAAAATGAAATTATGACTCGTAAATACAACCTAAATTAATGCAATTAGAAAAAGACGTTCGTAATCATTCTACCAAACTTTCACTCACATAATGACAATCTATGGTGAAAATTTCAGCCCGATCCCTTTGGTGGTTTTCTATGAGCCAAAATTATTTTCCAGTTTTTTAGGAAACTACCAAGCGAATAAGCACCGAACTCTTACAAGACTTACGTATCTGTATGTCAGATGAATTTATCGATAAAATTTCAACCAGATCCCTTTTGCAATTTTCTAAAAATCAAGTAAAAGCCAATTTTCCAGAAATTTTTTGTTTTCTTGTTACCTATCTCAGAAACTACCGAACAAATGGGCGACAAACTCCTATCAGACTTGCACTAATATAAGGAAAATCTATCATGAAAATTTCAACACTATCTCTATTGTAATTTCTTCAAAATTTTGCAAAAACTGTTTTTTAAGGAATTCTTCGTTCTCCAGTTTTCTCGGAAACTACTGGACTAACAGGCACCAAACTTTTGTCAGACCTTGTCTCGTATACATAAAGACTTTGTGAAAATTTCAGCCTTATCCATCTGATACTTTTTTCAAAACTATGAACCAAAAATTTTCTCCAGCAATTTATTATTTTCCAGTTTTACCGAATAAATAAGCAACAAACTTCTATCAGAATTGCACTAACATGCAAATCTATAGTCGAAATTTAGTAATTTTTTTAGAATTGTGAATCGAAAATTTATGCAATACATATATGGGTATATAAACAAACTGAAGGTCAAAATGGGAAAATGATGTTATTAGTTTTCTTTTGTCGTGAAACGAAAAATTTTCACTACCTCAACCTCAACCCCCTCTAAGAGGTCCCCTTTAATAACGCAGTTTATGGGTATACAGTGTCCGCTAAGAAGCTGTATACTTAAAAAAACAGTTGGAATCACTCCCCCCAGGTGTGGAGTGCCCGGTGCCCTCCTCCGGCTACTTTCGTATTATCAACATTTTTACCACTCGCTCTTCATTACAACTTTGGACTAACGTCTGTTTATTTGAGAATACTGTAAAATAAATTAGATCTACATACTCAGTTTGACTTGTCATCTTCCACCTATTACAGCTCTTATACCTATAACTTTTTTTTTTTTTTTTACGAAAATTTATTTCTTTTTCGTTTTTTTTTTATTTTATTTTAATATTTTATTATTGCTCGGTGAATTATTGCTGATCTGTGTCTATACAAATACCTGATTAGTTTTTGTCAAAAATAAGTGGAAAAGTGTTACCTGCCCGCAACTTCCTACACACTTTTCGCCTTTGAGCAAACACAAAATTTCGAGACACTGACCTCAGCGCAGCGGTCAAGCGATTATAATTATGTATACGTTCACCACACTGGCGGAGTTGAATAGAATGCGCAAATATTACATCGATACATCGTAGGTACTTGCTGGCTTGTGAATGATCCAGACTGTGGGAATTATTGTTGCTCCAGACGATCACCTTGGACGTACCTGTAATTCTTCTCGTTTTTCGGATCGACTGCATTCTTGTTGTAATGTGTTTGCTTGTTTACCATCATTGAGTCAATTAGGTACCTACCGGTTTCCTACGGTTTTTGTTGGTTTTTCGTAGACCATGCGAGAGACGTGTCTCAGTGAGGGACTCGTCCATTTGTTCTAAATGTCGGATAAGTATATATTATCTCTGTTTAAAAGCAAAAGTGACCACGATTCTAATGTTTGTTGAGTGAAGCCCGTCGTAAAGTTCATCATACGTCGGTTTTTAGCTGATAATAATTAGCTACAATATTGTTGTTATTTTATTCTGTGATGGGATTTGTAAAACAAATGTGTATGAAGACCAACTTTTCTTTAGGGTTAGTTAATTGCACAAAATAAAGGACCGAAAATAATGTGAGATAAAATTTAGAAAAAGATAAGGGATAATTAAACTTCCATTAAATTAAATCACAACCTCAAAGAACTGGAATACATCTGTGTCAACTATGGGTGTTTCGTATAGGCACTCTCAAAGAGTTGGTTGTCAGAAACCCCACCAGAGATGACGAAATCATAAGTTGAGAGGTTGTGATGCCATAGCATCTGGAAATATCTAAACTAGATCTATTTGTCAAGTACTGATGACGATCCTGCGTTACTCCTGGAAGGAATTACCACAGCACAAATTTCATATTGTGATATTAGTCTACAGCTCAGGACACAATCATTCTGTGTATAGCTCGGAATGTGTTCTGAGCATTTGAAAACAGCCGGAACGCAAATTTTCACATTCTGGCGGTTTTTAAATGACACAACGCGTTCTGCGAATTTTTTTTTTTCTCTCATTAAGCTAATTTGGTTTTTGCTCCTAACATATACATTGTGTACAAGAAGAATTTGAGTGACCTATAGATTCGTAATCCACGACTCAAGATCGGCGCTTTTCCTCGGGTCCCACACCCAGGTCCTGCCATTGCACTGAATGTAATAGTTGTATTTTCCAAAGGAAAATAAAATAAATAAAAATATACGCAGATTTTGTTGGAAGAGTTAAAAAAAGTTTTGACCGCGGGTAGAACCCATCAGATTCGAAACATCATGTTCTAAATTATTCATAACGCGTCAGTGTGTCACCTTTCATTTACATGAATAATGAATAAATTTTATTTTACCGCCTCAGTATCGGGACGGTGTGCTGAAGCCTTGAAAAAATGAAAATTTCAAAAGTATTTGCCAGAATGCTGCGTAAAAATTACGACCAAAATTAATTTATAGTATATTTTAACAAACAGTGAAAACGTTAAAACAAGAATATCACAAAATTACCTTACAAATAAAAAAAAAAAAAACTTATCGGGAACAAAACGTATAGGTAGAAATTAATATGAAAGTTTCGAGTGTCGTACCATAGGACAAATGAGTAAAGAAGGAAAGAAGGAAAGAAGGAGAGAAGGAGAGAAGGAGCGAAGGAAAGAAGGAAAGAAGGAGCGAAGGAGAGAAGGAGCGAAGGAGCGAAGGAAAGAAGGAGGGAAGGAGTGAAGGAGAGAAGAAGAGAAGGAGCGAAGGAGCGAAGGAAAGAAGGAGAGAAGGTGTGAAAGAGAGAAGAGAAAAAAAAGTGAAAAATAAAAAAAGTATCTAAAATGGATAGGGGCACAATAAATATTATTTATCGTAGGTATTCGCATTGTTGCGTCCAAATACTTCCGTTTCGTATTTTGTGGGAGGGGAATGACAAATTAAAATTTAAGCATATACAAGTTGGGATGCCAAGGAACTTTTCGAAATGGCGCATTAAAAGTCGTGAAACTCGTGTTCGTGTGTATCGAATACCTCCAATTTTGGTGGACCGAAGGATAGTGCAAAGTGTTTAAATACGTTGGCATTGCCGAGTGCATTCGACCATTTTGAGGATACTTGTATTCCCTAACACGAGGCCATTGTCTCCCAGGCTCCGTCATTTTCTTTTTCAACTTTCGAAAATCTCTAGAAATTATAAAAATCGACGGTAAAGCTCAAATTTCTGCGACGGTGATTGGGAGTTTTGTTCGAATCGCTTACTTCTTGAGCTTTTTTCCATCAGCTAGTCAGCGTATTTCTTTATGCTTACTCGTGTAACACCGTCTCCAGATTTCCAGAAGCAGAATGGCGGAGTGAAATCTGTAGAAAATGCATAATGGAATCGAGAGTCTCGATATTACACCCCACATGAGCAGGCCATAAAATTGCAACTGCGCCTCTTGATTTAACCAGCTTTCAGTGAGGAAAGTGTCATACGCCCAGAGACCAACGTTGGCGCAAAGTAAAAATGTAACCACCTGAAAACAATAGCCTATATTAAATAGAATATTTTCGTGAGAACCGTTTAAAAAATTTAGAGGAGTTCAGTGCCAGATCCAAATGGGTCATAGGGGCGCGATGGCTCCTCCCTCTATAGGCAAAAAGAAATTGTGTATGTTACTTTCGTACGATGGGTCGAAAGGGTAGGTACCTAGGTCAGTTTTGTGTTCTGGACATTCTAGTCGGGACATTTCATGTAGATGTGCCACCAGTAAAGTTCCTTTCTGACACAGCATCCACAAACATTTTGTTTTCGATTATTCAAATCGCTTAGTTTCTCCCTGTTGACTTGTCATTTTTTGTAGTTTTACTCTTACCTGTTTTTTAAACACATACTTATTTTGGTGTATGCACTTTCTCGTAACTCACACTAAAAGGAGAATATTAAGAGGGCATCGGCATTTTAAATGGCTTTTCAAACACGAATCTCAAACTAACTGTGAATTATTTTAATAATTTAATTTAATTAATTCTAGAAAATAATTCGTAATATTAGGTATTATGTGAAACAAATAATTTAGGTCACTATCCACCAATAGGTATGGGTTAAAATGTTTTTTCCAGTTCAGTTATTCGGTTAGTGTTGGAGCACGAAATTTTTGAGAGTAGCCTAAGAGTTACAAAGTGCAGAAAGTTTTGATAGTTTTTGTATCAAAATTTCAGACATTTGCCTTCTAAATTAAAATGTTTGAAGAAATCCAAAAAAATAGAGTACAATCAGGGAAAAAATGAACATTGGCATCAGTTGTTGAATGAATATTAGTAACCTATTTTCTATTTTTTGATCCTCTAGGCAGAGACCATAACTTTGTGGACCCTCAAGTTAATTTAATATTTTTGTCAGATACATAACTCTAAATAGTTTTCTGTAATTGTTTTACTTGAAACTTAGGAATGAAATTGTCATGAAAGAATATTCACACAAGAAGGTAATCAACAGATTATTCGCTTGTTCAGCCACTTCATATGTAAACACATATGGGTAAGCCAAAACCTGAGCAAACACTGGCAATTTAGAGCCGGTTTGGGCGGTTTATATACAGGCTTATTTCCACGCACACATACACACATACGTAATAAATACGTATGTCTGTGTATAAGAGAAGTTTGATGCTTCTTATCAAGATAAGGAACAATGGACAAGTTTGTGTATCAAATTGTGACATCACCGTTATCATCTGATTAAACACGGTTCAGTTTTTGTACATTACTTACAAATAATTACGTTTGAACATTTTGTGTAATGTTTTAACATCATTGAGACAAATAATAGCCAGCCTTTTGGCAGCGACTGTTGTCAAGAGGTGCGAGCTTCTAATACCTCATACGAATGTTAAGTCTGCACAGAAATATTGATAGATCAAAATAATTGTCAGATATTGATATCTATCAATAGTTATCGCAATTTGTTCATTTGAAACTTTAGCAATGAAATATCTATTGATCGATACCTACATTTGTCAAATATTGACAACTATTGATAATTTTTTGCAATTATACGAAATTCAGTTTTTTTTTTGAATTATTGAAGCAAGTGGGGCAAAGCCAAAAGAAGCTTCTGTATGTACCCACTCACAGAATATCTTTTGTGATAACTAAAAATTACCAAAATTCTCAAATAACTATTTCAATTTGAGCATGATGTCCTGACAAAGTCCAATTTTCTAAATTAAATCTATTAAAAAAATAAATTCCATTCTTCTAGCGAAATTTGAATGGTCGTCCCATGATTCTTTTAAGATACTTGGAAATTTCAATTTTTAAGCGGCTTTGAAAAAAAAAAGTTATCAATTCAATCTGTATATATGTTTTTTATGTATAAACATCTTAGCACTTGGTCTCTAGTAAGGGAGAATTACAATTAAAACTCATCGTGGTTGTGTGCATGTGCAAAGTGCATGTTCAAAACCACACTGTTAAGTTTACCCATCAATTCTTCATGAGTATAGCCCTAGTGGAACTCATACCTTCATTTTTGTGTTTATTCCAACATAATGTCTCAAACTGGGCACCAATTTTGATGAAATTTTTTCTAAATGATAGAGAATGATCCCATGGTGGTCCCATCAAATGTTTTTCAGAATCGATGCGGTAGTTTTGGAGATATCTTTAAATAAATAAAATGCTAGTTTTAAAGTAATAAAAGTATTTCCGCTAACTCTGGAAACGAAAAGTTGTTGAAAAAATGTTTTTCAAAATAGAACGTACTTTATAACAAAGCAATAAAAAATGCACTAAAAAGTGAGAAATAATTCTTTCAAATTTTCTCCATCAAGGTCTAGGTCTTGGGACTTGAATTACGGAAGTCAGCGCTCTTTTCTTTTACCACATATTATATGTTTTACACCTGTGTCAATTCCTTCTAATTTTATGACAAAACATCTTAATTAGCACTGACTGAAATAATTCCAGTCACTAGACTTAAATCTAGCTGGAGAGAATTTAAAAGAATTATTTTTCACTTTTTAGTGCATTTTGTATTACTTTCTGTTTGAAGTTTGTCTATTTTCACTCAAAATTCTGAATTTGAATGGGCAAGGGGTTAGAATTTTCTTTTCTTAAAAATTGAGTGTCTACATCGTCCATTAAATTCTTTAGGGTGTTGAGTAGAAATTTTCAGTTCATTTCCGATTTGAAGCACTCATTGTGGGCCCCTGTGACCCCTAAAAAAGTTTGCTATGATATTGTCTTAAACAATTAAGTGATACATCGACGATTGTGTTTTTTGAGGCGCTATGTTCCTATTTTCAGTTCATTTTTGGATAGAACTACCCACTAAGCCCCCAAAAAATGATTAGGATTTTTGTTTAAAAGTGAGTAATACATCGTCAGTTACGTTTTTTGAGGCACTTAGTTCGAATTTCCAGTTAATGTTTGCATCGAACTCCTCATTTTGCCCCCTGTGACCCAGAAGGTCCAGAAACTCGGATTTGTTAATTGAATAGCCAAGTTTCACTTTTAATATGTGCGACCTGGCCTAGGTACACTGTTTTGGGGGGCTAGGGGTGTACGTGTGAAGTTCATTGAGGGTGACCCACATCGCTTCAGTTGTGGTCGTAGGGTTCGCATGCGCCCCGCAAGTCCTGCCTGGTCACAGTGGATGAGACTGGCAAACGGGCTGCTCTAGCCGAGTATCGGTGCGCCACAGTTTTTGGTTTCTCGAGTCGTAACATTTTGGTGGTCACCTATACTTGGGGTGACGGACCGAAGTGCTCGCCACAGAACTAGCCGGTGACTTCAGTAACGTACCTGACGTCCAGGTTTTGTGAGTTGCTGGTGCCTGGTTGAGCAGCGACGCTGCAGCGCCTCGCCCACTAAGGTGCTCTGCAACGCGCACTGCGCCAGCTGCAGCGCGCTGACCACCAGCAGCGTCGCGTGCGTACGCTGCTCGGCCGAATGCAGCTGCAGCGTGACGACGCCATTGGCGCCGACCACAATCGAAAACAGCGAATAGAGAAGGACGCCGCCAGTCGACGCCGTATTCAAAATGGTGTCCAGCTTCGACATTCGTGTGCCGCCGTACGACATGCGCCGTATTAGCCGCAGGCCGAACGCACTGAGGACGACGCACACCACCAGCACGCAGACGAGCACCGCGAACGTCAGCGCCGACCGAATGTGCGTCGCGAAGTCCTTGTCCTGCCTCATCACCATAAATATGATGATGACGACGGTGAGGGCGACCACACACAGCAAACCGAGAAACAGCCCTTTGGTGACGCCGTCGCAGTCGACACGCTCGCCGTCGCCCACGCACCACCTCGACTCGTTCGGGCAGTTGTTGTTGCCGTTCGTTTCGGTGCTGCTTCTGCAGTGATAATTGCTGTCGCAAGCGTTGGCAGCGCGTCCCGAGCAGGTGAACAGCTGATTCTTGCGCACACGTTCGGCGCCTACCTTCTGCGCCATCACGTAAGTCACACCGGCTGCGATTAGGCTGCGAAATGCAAAATGCAATAGCAGATTGTAATTTAGCACGTTTCAAAATGCAGATTAGTGAGGCCAATATTGTTACCGGCGTGACAAGGAAAGGCCGAGGCAGTTGGTGGGTACCATCTTTAGTCACCACTCGGTGGTAGTCAAGTGCAGCGTCACCATGAGGGCAGAATCCAGGCTGGTTTTCTTAGGCGCTAACTTGGGTTTACCAAATAATGGTACTGTTGAAGGGGCCAGTCCCCCTCAGTGATTCTACGAATTTACCATAATTACACCTACTAGGCAGCCTGTTGCTCGAAATCGAGCAATTATTTTTTGAAATTAATTTTGCTTACTTACTGTAGGTACCTATGGGTATTTGGTTAAAATGGAATTTGCTGTTACAAAAGGTTTTATGGCTGAAATATATTTAAGTGAACCTTTCATCGCTATAATAAATGTAAAAGCCGGCTGAAATCAATTCGTTCGTCAAAATTATTTCGCCGAAATTTTCCTTTACATTCGATGCGCATGCGCCACTACCCACAGCTACACACAAAAATGCAAAACAAATGTTCGTTGTTTCCCCTGAAACAATGAATTCCACGGTGTTACCTATATGCCAGCAAAAAACCAGGGCCAGCACAAGCCAAAGCACCGTGAAGCGGCGCCTCAGAGCTTGTAAATGATAAAAATGCTTGACCCACCAGTACCTAGTGGCTCCACCATGATGGGCAACAATATGTAATTATTTTTATTTTTATTTTTTTCAATTTTCCTCAATATCTAAATGACATTAAATATAAGTATAGGTACTTCCTATAAAAACAATATACCTACATAAAATTAATTTATTAAAAATGAATTTCCTCACATTGTTTATATAACTATCATAGAGACTGAGTTACAGGGTGATGAAAACATAGGTAGGTACTTTTTAAAATCATAGTAATTTGCATCATTTTTTTATTGTAAAGCTGAAAATAAATCCATTTCATTCATTTTATGACGCAAAATTTCCATAATTGGGGATATGGTGCAGGCATATACGTAAAATATGCTGAAAAGAGCTTCAAACGCCATATTGATGGGAAATATCAGTATGCTAATTTCTTCAGCAATCTTTATGTATTTGATTTTCATTTTCAGTTTCTTAAAAACAGAATAATTACATTAAAAATGAATTTGTTTTAAATACACTTAAATAAGACATGTGAAACGCTGTATAAAATGAAACCTAGAGCTGTGAATATGATAAGAGGATGGGTGTGTGTCTTGAATTATAATTTTTTAATTACCTATATAAAAGAAATAAAAAAAATACTAAAAATGAGACCAGCCTGGGATTCAAATTAGCCCCTCCAAGTATGAGGATCAATCGCATTACCTACGCGTCACAACTGCAGATGACAGATATGGTACAAACACATTATATGTAATAACTGATGACAACATTAAACAGTGAATAGCAATATTGTGATCCGAGTACTTGCGGAGGTTACTTTAAATACTTTGTGAGACTGAAATTGTGAGCAAGTAGAATAATAACATATAATAATGCAGACTATTAAGATTTTGAAAAAACAATTTCCTAACAACCCCATATGTCAATCTCAGCCCCAGGGAAAAATTCAAGTTTAAAGGTGGAGCATTTTTATGACTCATTTTTCAGGAGCCTACTTCCAAACTTTTTTTGAAAATTTTCCCTCCTATTTCTTATTTGTCTGGAAAAACTTCATAGCGAAGTCACTGAAAGTTAAACACAACACTGGTCATTCAAAAATAATTTTTTCTTATATGAATATTCAGTCTGTAGGCGCCTGTATTTTTATTGTCATTCTTTCCACTTCCCTTCCGTATTAAGGTTTTTTACAATATTAGCTTCTAACACCTTCTTCTCTCTCACTAAAACAAACTTGACAATTACTTCACTGAAATATAACCGAATCAGTTTCTTGTCCATAAATCCTCAGTTTGTGAGGGTCCTTCACTGTTTTTGCCCCATTTCCATTCCGCCACTCATTTTTGTTTTTAAAAATTAGATTCCTCTTACCTCTCTTCTGTGTGCCTAAAAAAATGTTAAAGCTATTTCACTGAAAAACAATCTTATGTACTTAAAATTCAGTTTTTTGCACAAGAAGACTCTGACTGTAGGTATATGTACTTTTTTTTGCCTTTATTTCACTCCTACCATTTTTTTAAAATTTGATACTCAAAGTTTCGCAAACCCACCAAATTGTCATCATGATAACGCTCGTAAATTTAAAGATTTTAACTTAAAATTTTTACGGTAGTTGGAGACTATGAAGGACAGGTATGGTGTTGAATTTGAGCATAATCGGTCCACTAGTCTCCAAATGTCAGCCATTACAAAACCTTATCGCGGTTGATACGCGGAAGAGGTATTATTAGTAAATTAATGCTATTCTTCGAATTGTCATTTGGCTTAGTCTGAAGATACTGTATACAGGAATTGGTACTACTCCTTAGAAGCAGGATTAGAACTCAAAACTGGTCCACTGTTGACTTCATAAAGCTACTACCTTCGTAAGGTTCATGATTGACCAGTGTTTGAATTTTTTTTTTTTTCATCTGTATAAGTACCTACCACAATAACTACGAATTAAAATGCCTAAACCTAAAATAATATATATGAACTGCAGTTTCTCAAAAATAATAAAAAATTACAGAATAAATTTGTGCAACCTATATAGGTATGTTAAGAAACATATACATATAAGCAACTAAAACGATCGACTTCAGCTGGTTACATTACTATTTCGACATTATTCAGTATTATTATTATTGTTGTTAATTTTGGCCGCAAATATTTCAACAATTTGTTAAATATTTAAAAATTACTCAACGCGAAACATTCTTATATATACTCGAGATGACAGACAGAGAAGTCATTGAAATATATTTCGAACTTTTGCTACCTGCAGCGAGTGTTGTTTAATTTTCCGACTTTAAAGTATTTCAAACCATAAGCACAAAGATGTCCGGAGTAAGTAACGAAAAAATAGTTTAATATGGTTATGAAAACAATCTTTTAAATTAAAAATAATATTCCAAACATCTGGCTTCTTATGCGATGTGTGGTGACGGGTAACAGGTGTTAGGAAACTAAGCTATATTCCTGTTTTTTGCATTCATTCGGTTTCACATGAGATTAACAAAGTTCTGAAATATCAGGCTCATATTAACAAATGTCACTTTAACCTCCCTTCACTTAAATTTCACTTTAAAAAATTTTTCTGAACAATTTCATACTTAAAAATGTGGGAACATTGTATCTCTTATGAGAGTTCCAATTTAAAAATAAAATGTTACCACATTCTTAAATACAAAATTGTGCCAAAAATCATTTTTAAGTGAAAGGCGGTTAAAGTCACGTTTGTGAATATGGGCCTCAGAATATATATGAAAAAAACTTTTTTTTTTTTTTAAATGAGTTTGGGAGTGTAGTTAGTTCTGTGTGTACATTTTTATTTATGTTATCATAGGTTATAGTAGATGTTTTTACAGTGGTGTTCTATGTAGTGATGTTTGAAGAGATTCAAGCTCCGTGGCTCCTTTTTGTGAGGCATGGATTATCAATCTGACTTTTTTTTGTAATTTTATTTTTTCATTAATATTATTTTGTTTTATTTTTATGTTGCATCTTAGAGAACTGATTAGCCAAATTGTATATTACATTAAAAAAAAGTGACAAAAAAGGGGAAAGTCTCGTTGCTCTCATATCGTGAAGGTGTATCGTGAAGCAAATCGTGCACTTCTTTAGAAATCCTCTTTGTCTGATCATAGACAATTGTTGAACTCGTGTTCGAGCAGCAAGAACATTAATAAGGATTCCTGATAAAAAGCAAATCTGATTTCAGCATCCCTAATTAAATGTTAGTACAAGAACATTTTGTTTTTGTTGCGTTACTAACTGCAATATAAGGGTACAAAAATAACGACAAAAATTACAATTTTCATATGATTTTTTTGACAGTTTATTTTTGTTATTAAGGATACCATGCATGTATAAGAATGTATGAAATATGAAGAATTATAGACAACATACTGATGGAAATGCCAGTATTTTTGGCCACCTTTACGCCTATATTCATTTATAGTTTTCCAGCTTTCACTACATTTTCACCTTCCAGGTAAAACACAAGGAATGGGGAAGGAAGTTTTTATCATTTATTGAGCACACCTTCGCCATATTTCAGCTATGAAACGTTTTCCAATTTCTTATTCCATTTCAAACCCTTACCTATTTTACTAGGCTAGGTATCAATTTTTCCAGTTGAAACTCACATTTTCTAACAAACCCAGATAAAAAACCAAATTATACTATCCGACCTGGTCAATACAAAATATACTTAATATTTCAAATAACTTAAACAGCGAATTGAAAAAAAAATTCGATGTTATTCTCCTCAACTGGGAAACAGACAAACTTTTTTTGGTGGGAATAAAATTTCATTTTAGAAGTAAAAATTTGAAAACACATGCTCAAAAATATCACTTTAAAGATGCTGAGAATAGCCTACTATCAAATAAATCTTCGGTCAACCGCATCCCAAAGGTTTTTCTTAGAACAAACTGCCATACCACATTCAGCTCTAAAAACACAATCATTAAATGAATGAGTGGAAAAGGAGATTTTCTACCTGTATCATCTGCACACTTTCCCACATGATATTTAAAAAAATAATGAAGGCCATCTTCAAAAGGAAAAACTTATAAAAAAACTGAGAAATCCACTGATTTCAGGAAACGTGTAAAGAACAATGCACCCAATGCAAATGCATAGTTAAGGAACGCATTTTACCACCCGCATGCTGCGAAAAAGTAATTTTCCTCATTATTTTTATATATCTAACCAATAGGAAGCAAACATAGGTACTTCAACTGATGCATGAAATTAAAATTCTATTACAGAAAGAGGACTGTACTGCGGTGTACCAGAAACTTAGTGCTTGCCTGTCGCAATGCCTAATGGAAAAATGCAAAGAAGCCAAGAAAAAACAGAACTGTTGTTAACGTCAATAAGTGGCTTTCATGAGAAAAACATCACCAATATGATTAAGTTAATTTATTTCTGACTGACTCGGTCTAAGTCGTTCAAATTTCATATGTCTTAGAATAAATAAATATCTTCCATGAATAACGTATTGTTTTCTTCACTTAAAAAAACCAGAATGCCAGTCAGCAAAAAGTTGAAACTTCCAGAGTATTAACTTTCCTGTAGGCTTATAGAACAAAATATTATGAAAATGAGTGACAAAATCAAATAAGTATAACGTATAGGTACCCAATTGACTGAAAAATACATTAGGTATAATCGGGTTCCAGTTGATCAGAAAATTTCAAGTTACTTTCAAAAGTGTGTAAAATTAACATGCGTAGTTTAAATGATCCACCACCCTAAATATACGGAAATATGCATACATGTATAAAGATGAAAGGCACCTTATGAGATCCTACTACTCGATATTTACTTGACAGCCTCGTTCACTCCCTTATGAGAAGCCACCATACCTCTCCGCACCTGACAAAACCCCCAAATTAAAGCCAATGTCAAATATCTATTTTGACAGAGATATCACTTTCACACTGAACATGATTAACATCTATCATCTAACTTCTCAACTGAGAGCTGACTAGTAAACATGTATCTCAAGTTCTCACTTCTCAGTTTTCATATGTATATTCATTTATGAGCATAAAAGTAAAATCTCAAGTGACCAAAGTAAAGGGTCATAGCTTTAATTAATTTATCTTGTTATTTTGTGTACCAAGAATGTGAATTTTATTATTAAAACTCCTCATTTCGAGGCAACTAAAATTGTGCAATTTAATTTGTCATCGAAATCACATCTCCCGAAGACAACACACATTGGAGTCGTCTAATAACAAATACTCAGCTTCGGGTTTCCTATTCTAAGTTGATTTTTCTTTGTGGTGGACCTATTTATGATTAGCTCGGTGGTGTGTGAATGGCCATTTACCCAATCATGCAGCAAATGACAGTTAAAAAATAAAATGAGAAAAGAATAATCCCGCAGCTAATAATCTTTATTTCTTCGTTTTAATTTCAACTTACCTAAATTGGATGATGAAAGGATAAAGAAATGGCATTGAAGACGTCCATAACTGGCCCAGTGAGTTTGTGTTGATGCAGTAGTGCAGTCCTACGACTTGTCTAATGTGATCTTTGGAAATTGGTTTGTAGATATTTTCAAGCATTCCGTCAGCATCAAATGACAAATTGTAACCTACGTGTGTAAACAAAATTTATTTGAATGTGCATCAATGTTTTCTTCATCGCTACTTAGGATTCCGATAATTTTTACATTTAATATTAGGATTCGTCATGAAATTTTCAATTTTGAAAATTTTCAGGCAGGATCAGAACTGCCGATGGAAAACACGTGGGTCATTTTTAATGTGGTACACATTTTTATTTTCACTACAGGGTTAAAAACTAAAAACTAAAACGAGAAGGTAGCTGTCACGAATCACGTCACAAATAGTGGTATGAAGGAAAGAAAAGAAAGAGAGAAGAAAAAATTTGTCTGAGTGAGTAGGTGTACGGTTGTGTGGGTGGGCGTATGCATAAAACCATATCACTTGTGGTAGCCCATACCTACCTACTTTTTTTTCACTCTTGTCACTTCCACCTCTAGCACTGCAACTCAGAGAAAGATTTATTTATTTATTATTTGGAAGATAATGGTAACATATTTTTCTCTAATATAAGGCATGTGTACCACACTAAATGTTTCAGTCCACTCCGGCAGACACTGAGGTGCGTTTTTTTGAGACTTGTTCTATTAATTTTCATATTAAAACTAATTATTTGTTAGAATTGTTATTATTAATAAATCAGGCATTAAAATTACCATATGCTGGTACATGTTCAGACTGTTGCGAAATGAAACGTGGGAATCCTTTTAGTTGCAATGGTGTCGGAATATTTGCATCATAATTAGTGCCAACATTGGGCAGAATATTACTCTGAGCCAAGTAAACAAAATAAATGTACTCCAATCCAGTCTCCATAATTATCAGCTTAATCCACAATGCTATATTCGTTGCTGCGAGATGCATGAAGCCAAAACGAGCCACTAGCCCAAACTTTTCGACCAGTACCTGGAAATAAAACAAAAGAAAATAAAAAGTTTTTTCTTAGTAATGAGTCTGGAGTGCTATTCAAAGTGCCTCTGGTGGAAGTTCAATACACTTCAGTCTATGTGGCTTGGTTGGCTCTCATCTGTTATCAGTGGAGATCAACAATTATACTAATTAATTAATTTTTCATATTTTCAACCATCACTCACAAACTAACGAATGAATTTGAAAAAAATTTCATCCTCAAACATAGAAGGTAGAACAATCTATTAAATTTTCACCATTGACTGTTTCTTTATTGTGAAGAAAATTTTTTTGTAACAAACTGATTTGAACAAATTCCAAAATTCCACCACACTTACAGATTTTCAACTATAAAATTCACCTGCAGGTGAATGGATTCAAATGAAATTTCTATGAAATTATCCTCAAACATAGTTAAACAATCCATTAAAATTTCACAATTGGATGTTGTTTAGTAATGGAGAAAAGTCGTTCGAAATGCAACAGCAACAACTAAAACCAAATAGTCTCAAATTTGGAAGTACTCGGCACCTACTCAGAAATACTTTCTAGGAAACGGTTCAAGATTTATTTCCAATGTGAATCAAGTCATGAAATTAATCACTTTTAAACAAAGATCAACTTTTCTTTGAAAACTAACTTTAAAAATTTCTATAATACCTAATTGTGATAATTGACAACATTGTTAACAATTATGCCGTTTCACCAGCTTGTAATTCACACAATGTTTTTCATTAACAGGCTGGCATACCAGCGTCAAAAGTTGAAAAATTTCGACTTCACCAGCACACCAGCAGGCTGGTAAACAAGCCTATTCACACAGCACTGCTTACAACGAGTATGAATTCTCTAACAGTAATGGTAGAATAGCATCGTGCAAATGATGCTTTTGCCATGGTTTCCTACAAAAATGATGAAATTTTGTTGTATTTTTGAAACTTAGTACATGAATGATACAATTTAACCAACAGTGGATTAAATGTTAGCTTAGATTTTGTCACTCAATTGACCAAAAGTAAGGTATCTATAAGACTATAGGAATTTTTGAATTACCATATTTAAGCCATTCCTGTCATCACTACCTATATGACAATTTTTCTGAGAATTTTTGACAAATTTTGCAATTTGCATCAAAATTTAACAAATTCTTAGAAGAAATTACAAATTTGGAAAACTCCAACTTATTCTTCCTTGAATTTTGAATTTATTTAACTTACCTGTTTGGGTATACAGGAACACAACTAACCTTTGGTTCAGGAATTGCGGTTCAAATAGTTTGTATCACTGCATTCACTGATGCTGCTTTTGCAGTCCTTCCAATAAATCATTAAATTTTTATATAAATTGCAAGATTTGTTTATAATTTTTGAAAAGGATCCTCATATCTATGGGTAGTGATGAGAGGAATGGCTTGAATATGGAAGTTCAAGAATTCCTATAATCTCATCGTAATTTTAGTAACTAAAAGCATATAAAATATTTGTCTGTTAAGAAAATTCTACATTTCGAATTAAAATTTTTGGAAGACACCACTATACTGAATTAAAATGACATAAAATAGACCTATTACAGTAATAAATACAATGTTATGCATAACTGCCTGTTAAAGGCAGAATGAAGCCTTATGAAGGTGAGCTGATCACAGTTTCAATTTTTAATTTTAGACCAGTCTCTGAATTTACTGAAAGGATATTTCATGAATTTGTTAGAAAATTTCAGTTTTATACCCTCTAAATCCATTGGTGAGCATAATTTTTCTTTAGTATAAAATTACATTTGTTGAACTACGGTCTAGCAAAACCTGAAGTGGGGTTCCCGCCACAGCACTTTGAATAGGCTTAGGCCAGTTTCTAGATTCCCATTACTAGATTCACTAAATTATGCTGGCTGAGGTGCAAAAACATTGAGCAATACCCTAGACATAAGATGATGTGTGAATGTGGTAGGCAGGTACCTACACTCATTCAATACCTACGTCGTAGTTGAGTTTTGTTGCCGGTATTTTTTTGAAGCATAAAAACATGTTCCTCTCTTTTCTCCTTGTGATGTCAGGATTGTGTTATGTTTCAAATTAATTGATTTTTTGATGTGTAAGCGTCCTAGTGCTCGGTGTTTGCAGTAGGAGCTAAATAAGAATTACAATCGTCAGATTTGTGTAATTGTAACTCTCATACTCTTATTTGTGTGTGTGTTATATAGCGTGTAGATGTGTGGCATTGCACACGCACACAACCTCACTATTTTATGTTTACACATCAATCCTTCATGAGGAAATCTCAGCGGAACTCACACCTTTTTTCTTTTTAATGGGCTTCGGCTATATGGCTATTTTATACAGAAAATGGAAGATTTATTTTGATGTCGAAGTATAGGGAAGGTGTTTTTTGGGATCAAGTGGCTAATAGCTTAACACAAAGTAGGTGTGAATTTTTTTATCACCTGCTGGAGCACTATAGAACCAAACAGAATACGTCGCCATTTTAGATAGGAAATATGACGGTGATCAGTGTGAAGCAAACCTAAATTCTTTTTCTATTTCAGTTAGTTTATAGCGTGACTACCTGCAGGAGGGCTGTAAGTATCTTCTTCATCATCGATCATATCTAATGACCAAAAGAACAATGGAAAATGTTCGCACTAAAAACGGCCAATCGCAATATTCTAGGTAATCTGAATCTGTAGCGTTCAAACATTAGTTCAACATCATGTCCTCCTTGAAGAATGTATAGGTACTTTTGAAACGTGTAAATGTGCTGATCACACCTCTTTCGGTTCTCCGCACATTTAAGTAGTGGGTAAATAATTTAATTTCTTTATCGCTTTGTACTCTCATTATCTCTGAAGTAAATTCAACAACACCAGCGCCTACAAGTACGCATTCTTTTGAAGTTTCCGAAGGGATACCGTGTATTATGATAACGGTGTAGGTAAGGCGTACCTGCGAATTCACGAATAAAAAATGCATCTGCAAAAAAGTGAACAGCGCAAATATGATCGGATGTATGAAAGCGACGCTGGTCAAGCAAGCCGTGTCCATCATGCTGTGCATGGCTATTTCGAGTCCATTGAATACAAGCGTTCCTAAACCAAAAGCTGAAAATACAAAAAGTGATAACGTAGTTTACACAGAATTCCGATTTTTCCACATTCGTTTTTAAAAGCTGAAGGAAAGGTTTGTCAGGTATGCCAGTTTTCCAACTATAAAGTGATCAAAACTGGCTATCGACAGAAAAATTATCCGAGTGATACCTATCTTTAAAAAAATTCATATAACGTGATGAACAAAAGCAAGACCAAGGCCTATAGACCATGGCAGTCTTAGTCTAATACATACGGTCTTGTTCCGCGTGTTTCTTCGTTTCTTTCAACCTTGGTCTTGGTCTGGCAGAATCAAATCTTGATTTTGGTCTCTCATGGTAGGTCTTGGTCTTGCAAAAAGTGAAAGAACATTAAGAACAAAGCTATAACTTGGCTCATCACTAATTTTACGTCGTAAATCTTGTCATTTTCATTCGACAGCATTTTTTGCATGTTATAATTTTTTATGCTAATCTAAAATTCTATCGTTTCTTGAATAAAAATTAAAAATTACTGAATTTGTTTCTCTCAGTATGATAGGATATGGGAGGTTACCTAAAGCTCCTATCCGCAAGTAGAAACTCGTGTTGGATATTTTGGCCGGTGAAATATGAGCTTTTTTCAATGAACCAAATCGAGTCAGTTCGGCTGCCTCGGCTAAAGCACTGCCGTCTGATCTCAACGATTTTATATTGGAACAGCTGTCTACCAACACCCACACATATATGCATATGATGACGGCTATGCTACCCACGTATAAATACATCATATAAAAACCCTGTAAAAATCATTGTCTCAGTCGAATTTCTCATTTGAAGGTTAGGTATTGAAACAAAATTTCATAAGCTTACCTGTAAAGCGAATAATTGGACAGAATTGTCGGTTATTTCGGTGAGACTTACGGCAAATACAGTGATTAGCAATGCAATTCCATAGAGAGTACTTAATTGAATCCATAAATGGTGACTGTGCATAAAAATGTGAAAAATAATTTAAGATTCGAGTCAAAATATTCTCTTTCTTTATTCTTTTTTTTTTCAGTATATTTGTGAGGCTTCATCTTTGCATATTAAGGTACTTACAAAGGATAACTGCTTAGGAATAGATGAGATCGATTTTGAGTTAACATACTGAGTAACTTTTTACTCGATCGTAATTTTGGAGACGGAGTCATTGAGAATTTTTCTTCCGGATTGTCGGATACGATGCCTTGTTCTTCATTCAAGCTATCTTTCTCAGCTTCCAGTATGCATTCATTTGTGTAGCCTGAAACAAAAGAATCATATTGGTTGGGTGATTGGTTTTTTTATTGGGTATTTTTTAAATTAAATACAGTATAAACAATCGCTACTTGACGCAATTTTTGATTTTAGCATCAAGGTATAGCTTCTTTCTTTAGTCATGAATTTGGTTCGTCTAAGAAATTTTTTGAAATAAAAACGTGAGATTGAATCTCAGCATCATAAAATAAAACGAACATCGTAAAAATATCTGTACTATTAAAAGTGATATATCGTTGAAATACTAGAATTGGATGCTTCGAAACTCTTGATTCCTGTATGGAAGCGTTAAAAATCAAAAGGATGAATTTCTAGCCTCCAAAGGCTTAACTTCAAAAATGGTGGATTTGAACCATTGGGACCCCCATGAATGATGTTTCATTTTTTTTTGTATGTGGTGCTGAACATTTTCACGATGAAATTCAACTTTTTTCGGTATGGTGGCAGGATCATAATTTTTCTACTCAATTATTTTTATGAGATAAAATTTATGAAAACGCAGTTCGAAAACAAAAACCATATCTACTTCAATTAATGTTATTGTTGGTTGAAAAATATTTCTTAAATTATTAATTATAATTAACTTTGTCTGATTTTACTGAAATATCGGTTGAAGTTGAATCATTTTAGATTTTTTGTGTATTATTTAAATGGGTAAATTTTAGTCTTAATGTTCGGGGGAGCTTAGTCTCGTTCAAGTTTTATCTGTTCTCAATTCTATTTTCTGAAGATCTATCTCACTTCTTACCCAATGGTAAATTGAAGGAAAAGGGTAAGCTCTATAGCGCATGACACTTTCTCAAGCGTTACTCCTTTTTCAACAATTTTTTACCTACCTACTGAGAAGTCCGAGATCTGGACCTCAAAATAAAAATTATTTTTGACAAATATAAGACAGAATAATGACGTCACAAGTTCAGACAATTTCTCGAGAGACAAAATTCGAATTCGGACATTATATTATCCGAATTCGAACTCGTATTCAGATGAAGACGTGAAGACAGAAATAAAATCTGATTCTCTTTCAGGCAATTATAATGTATTTTATTTCAGTAACGACTTTTCCGAATTCAGACAATTTCAGACAATAATTTGGTTCGATCCAACAGACTGGCGCCATGAGACATATATTAAATGAAGACGAATTGAATAGTAGTAAAAACCCATCGACAGACATGAATGCAGCCAACCTTTTTTATCTCCGTTCCTTCCACGCTTTGCTTGCGGTTTGCAGTCATCTAATATATTTTATTATATTTTGCTTTATCAGTCATCCACGTGCGCTTTTTGCCTATTGTATGTCGACGTATATTAATTTCGAATATCTGTAATTTTATTGGCTGTAGACACTTGGTAATTCCTCTCGCTTTTGTTACCGACATCGCATGTTTGAAGGCAATTGGCGGACAATAAGTGGGGAAATTTTCCTCGACAAGAATAAGCTGATTTGTGAAGACAAATTTTAAATCATCACTCACTCTCTTTCTTTCACTCTCAAGCTCACATCACTCTTCACTTTTTGCATTGGCGACACCCGGTACTAGGTTTGTCTTTGCAAATGAGTCCTTCTTATGTAGGCGGATAGTAGCAGGTCCAAGTCACAAGTCGTATGTCTAAGTCCTCACGTTAGGCAATTTGATAAGTGTACCATCTTCGGATGTAGAATATGATTCAATCTGATCTACCTTGAAGACAACTAGGATGGTAGTTTGTGTTCCAGATAGGTTCAGTTGAAGACAAAGGCAAATTAGATATGTTCTTTCGTCATGAAGGATCAGTAGTGACGACACACAAGACATTTCTAATTTCGCCAGTTGCACATCGCACTTCAAGGCGATCTTTTGAAAACACCTGCGAGGTGAAGCATCAGTCGACAATACAATCAGATGGAGTTCCTGGCACCTGCTAGGAGGGAAATTTGGTGTGTTGAAGACAACTTTCAGACAAGCTTGGTTCAAGATGACTGCCTTGCTCTGTCATTTAGAGGCCGCGTCGAGCCTTCTTTCTTCGCATAGTGGATTTGATTCCATCTATGTCAGTAATTATCTCACCTCACCCTCACTTTTAACCAAAAGCTCCGAGACCTAAAGTTTCGTATTAGGAGTCTTTTACACAACAAAATCATCACTCATGAAGACACACAATTAGGTGAAGACACAACAGCTTTCTGATGGTTTCTCCTACTTGTTGTCTGCAATAGCTTTTTTTTTAACTTTTTATTTTTCCGCTACACACTATGCTTTGTTCCGCTTTGTCGACACTATAGTTCTTTTGTAATTATAGTCTTTGACAAAATAATTCTGCTGTTCGTTTTTGTAGGTTTCGAACCTTGTATGGATCGAAACTTTGTTAGGCTATTCTTTCCACACAACTTAGCTTATTGCTGATTCATCATATTAATTTGCTGAGGTATGAAGACAAAAGTAAGCTGCGTTTTGCCGTGTCTGATGAAGTCTAATTCAAGTCAAGAAGAATTCAGCCGTAGGACATAGTCAAAGTCAAAAAAATAAAATGTCTTGAAGACACAATTGAAGACCCCTCGAGTCAGTGTTTCGGCTGCATGATGCCCTAACTTTAGGACATTGTGACGTCATTAGCATTTAAACACCACTATACATTAAAGGTTGACTTTATGACACGTGACAGGAATCGATTTCGTATGCCTCATAAAATATTGGCGACTGTGGCAGGAATCGATTTCGGACGCCTCACTACTTAAAATGAAAACCAATATACCTACTCGAGAATAATTCTAATTAATTAATTTATTACCAACACTTTTATGGAGGAACTTAACTTTAGGATTTAGACTTTAAAAGAAATATTTCAATCCTTTCTTATACAAGTAATTTATAAATATATACAACTCAGGGCATACAGGTATCTATAATTTCATACAATTCCACTGTGATTAGTTTTCAGTGGGACGAAAGTAGGATGAGGAGAATAGAGGGATTTGTATATTACAAGTAGCAGTGAATTTAGGTCACCCAGTTTTGTTGGTTTTCGTTTGTATCGAATAAAGGTGTAAGAAGAAGACGAGTGAATGGAAAAAAAAAAAACTCGATCAAAAGAAGAAAAATGGTTAATGAAATGAAGAGATGTTGTTTGAAAAAAATATAATAATTTTTACTTGTGTTTCAATGTAGTCATTTGTATAAAATATGGTCGACTATATTCGTTGCACGTTTAGCAAATCACCCAATAGGTTTGCTGAAAGGATGACAACTTTTTGCGAGTGAGCAAAAATGTTTTGAAGAGCTATCCCCCATCCTTTTGGTACTGAATTAAAATTTATTCGCCCGTATTCGGGCTCATTAACAATGATAAGAATTTTTTTTTTCAATTAATTGAATTAAATGAACGAACAAATATAAATGAACAATTCAGAAACGCACATCAAACCGAATTTTATAGACTAAAATGAGATGAAAATTTTACCAATCCTCAGGAGTGGGCATACTTCATCTCAAAAGGAGTGCTATTTTTCATCTCGCATGCGTCCTCTTTATATTTAATACTCTGTGCATCTGACCTCCTCCTCCAAAATTGTACTAAATTGAGGGTCCTTCCTCACAAAAAATTCTGTTTTTTCAGGGTTTTCTTGCTAAGTATTACCAATGTCTGCCCTCTGTTTACTATTTTTGGTTTTGAAAAAATCTCGTAGAGCCAAACGTCTGTTCTGGGGGGACTAAGTTGGCCAAGGTCTCCGTTTTCAGCTCTCTTTAAATTTGCCTATGGGTGCTAAATTTTTTCCATGTAGTGCTCAGGAATCGTCACCCATGGAGACCCCCTTTTCAATCTTCAAATCATCAAGCTAGAACACTCACACTTGTATATTTGTACTCACAAAAATTTCACATCACTCAGATGAGTAATAAGCAGTGGGCATTTAAAAGGTCGTTTTGACGGCTTCCTTGAGGATGGCCTGAGGAACCGCTTATTTTCAAAAATTACATCTGAAGAGTAACTTTGGTTCTGTCACTGGCGAGGGAAGAGTGATTTATGTCATGTGACAAAAATATATGAACAGGTAATGGGTATAGCTTTTTATAGATTTCTATAGGAAGTAATTTCATTTTACTTTGTATCTGATGGTATGTTCCAGGGATGATAAGTTATTCAATAAAACCTAAGCTTATGGCTTTTGTTTATGACCTTGAAAATATAGCGTATGAGGTGACTGGCTTAGGCTTGTGGCATATGCCTATAACTTAAAAATTTTATAATCGAAAAATTTAGCTTATATATTATAGCCTGTGTAACCAATGAATACACCTCAAAATGGCATGTTACACTCCGAAAAAAGGTTTTCTACACCCCAAAAAATTTTCCAAAATTCTTTTTTTTTTAAAGTCGGTACTTTTTAATTATCATCATCATCTACAGGCTCAACACAGTATCACTCACAAACCACAAAAATCAAACTGGTGAAATTCGTGGAATATTTTTCACTAAATTTGTTTAATTCAATTAATTGTGTTATAAGTGCAACAATTTCAAAAATAATTTATTGTAATTTGTGATATGTTCGTTCATTGAAAACGCCAACAATTTTAAAATTTCCAGTATCAAAATCCCAAGGGGGCAAACTGCAGACCAAGGAGGGGAAAACGTAAAATTTTACCAGCAGGGCAAAGAACTCCGCCAAGGGGGCTTTGCTCTTGGTCCCCTGGTTACGGGCCTGCCTTTAATATTCTCTTTAAACCCTAAAAAATCTAGGCTGCCTTCACTGTATGGTACGATTGGCTTGAACTTACGGCTGACTTAAATCGGTCAAAAACCTTTGGGCTATGGGTTACGGCTGACTTATCATCCGTGGCTCTTTCTTATCTAGTTTTACTGGCCACCACCTCCATCCGCATCATCTGTTACAGCCGGTGACTGCACCGATGAAAAATAAGAAGCATAATCAGCGTCGAAGGCAGTAGTGCGAATATCCGTTTCATAGGCAGTGTGGTTGTCTTTCTTCATTACTTACTCGATTTTCTGAGCTGGAATTGACCATTCCGCAAACTGGTTTCGGTTAGTTAGGTTTTTCTTAATTACGCGAAATCATCGACCATCCGTTTCCATATAGCTATGTACCTATATTTTCATTTCTGTTTCAGTACTCATTAGGTACTACGTATATCGCCTCTTTCCTTGTTTTGTTTTCGTGTCTGGTTGTTATTATTTTATTATTTTATTATTTTATTATTTTATTAGTTCGACACAATGAATCGCCGAATTCGTTCACGCAGATTGTATGCGTGGAGCAATGAAATTTTGTATTGGTTTGTTGAATGCAAACATTATTTCTACCGCGTTGGTATCATTCGTCCCAAACCTGTTTATCCTGTCACCGAATGGTTGCGATTTTAATCGCCCAATTTTAGTCGAAGAAGCCCCTCCCCTTTTGTATTTTTACTCAGTTTGCTAGCAAACGAGGCATTTAAAATTAACCACACAAAATGGTTGGGGGTGGAGATGAAAACTATCCGTTTCATGAGAAAAGATAACGATTGGTACCATTTTCCTATTTTGACCTGATTTTATTTTATATCGATAGGTATAGGCTATGTGTTATATCAAATATAAGATTATGTTTGTATATATATCGTCCTGATTTTTGTGTTTACTGTGTAGAGAAAACTACAAAACAAATAAAGCTGAAATTTTCAGGAAAGATAGTCATTCGCGGTGATTGCAAAAATGAAGTTCCCCCATAACCTGGCTGGCGAGTGTATAGTACAGTGGGTACGCACTGGATCGACACCAAACCTTGCGTCACCACACCACTCTCTTTCACGTGCCTGTAAATATACACTTGCATGTGGAGGAAATATTTTGAGCAAATAATTTTGAACAAAAATTGTTTTTTTACTGTTTCTAACGTGTGTTAGTGAGTACAGTAGATGCCAGCACAGTACCGGCGGAGGGATCTTTTGGAAGATACGGGGGGGGGGCCTTGGCCAAGACATACCACTTTGTATGTTGACAACGGCAGGGTGAACTCCAGGGAGTAGGGCAAAGCCCCACCCGCTTTATTCCCCCGCCGTTGACGAGAGCGTGAGCGTTTAGCATATTAAATTTAGCTAACAAGACGATGTGTTAGCCATGATTGCCAAAAGGAAGTTTGGCAATACAAGTACCGCCTGGCTCACTACCTGGTTGGGCGGTGCGTGGTACAGTATGCACTCAGTCGCCATCAAACCAAGCATCGCCACAGTAGTCATTAGATATATGGGACCAGATCTGAAAGAAGTTTGATGAGCCCATCGGTTTGACAGTTTCTAAGAAAACTGGAATACAAAAAAATTGCCATGGTTTTGAGAAACGACAAAAGGCGTCAAAGTGAAATTTTAAAGAAAAATTTTATTTTTGTAGGTGCAAGTAATATAGAATTTTGGTGTGCTTATTGGTTCAGTTGTTTCAGAGAACACTGGAGAAGAATAATTGTTGTAAACAATTTTGTGTTCACAGTTTTGAGAAATCTATAAATGGGAAAGGGCCAAAATTTTTGCAAAAAGTAGTTATTCAACAGAGGACCAGGTCTGACGGGAGTTTAGTGCCTATTGGTTGAGTGCTTTCTGATAAATCAATTTGTTTGACTAAAATGAAATCTGCTTAAGCTCGTTTAGATTGTGTTTACCGAGTAGGGAAAATGTGAGGTCACATGGTGTGAAACTTTTGTCTTACCTGGAAACCTTTCTGAACACACCCCTGCTTATTACAAAATAACCTCTGCTGCTGAATGCTACTTAGCGCAAATGAGCACAGAGTAGTGTTATTAGTGTAGCTACTTAGCACACAGTAGCATCATTGGTGGCATGCTGTCCAGAGTGTTACCCTCATGCTACTCACCGTGTGCTGAGTAGCACGGATATGGTGCTACTTGGCGCTATTAATAGCGATTTCCTGGCTGAGGATTGACTACAGTCCAAAGGAAGAAGATTGTTACCCTGGTGAATCGCGTCGCCAGCTGGTGCCCGATGAAAATGACGTGTGTTACACCTTTGGCTACGAGTTACGATTTCACGATTACGAAACATGTTTTGTAACTTTGTTCGATAATAACAACGTAGGTGCATATTACGCGTAAGTATTATGCGGTCTACGCACGTTCAGGCTGCAGCCAGGCGCAAACCGAATTTTGTACCTGCGTCGCGCACGAATTCGCAGGTATGTTAGAAATGTGAAAAAGTGTGGAACTCCTCGCATTTTTTTATTATTTTAGGCTGATGTTTTTATAAAAGTAATAAATTAACTCTTTGAAGAGGCTATTGCGGTCGTCTGGGTAGTGCTCGGATAGAATGTTACTCGGTAGTTACTCACAAAATGCGAAATTTTCTGACTCGAATGCTTGATTGGGTGAATAGGTTCTGACAAAGAATTATCAGTTTAGGGTACGATCGCTTAATTATCGCATACAAGGGCGTAGATAGTTCCGTCGAAAGGTGAGTCCACATCATTTCGACCGTCTTTTCAGCTCTTCATTCCTCCACAACACCTCCATCATTGCCAACAAACAAACTTTTTTTCATGCCAGGCTTTTTATTTTTCGGAACTGAGATGGGACGCCGACCCTAGAACAGCCCCTTTATCTACGCCCTTGATCACATACCCTTCTCGATAAAAACGTTATGTCAGTTGCTCTATTTGGAGATACAAGGTAAAGGCAGTAATTTGCGACACTTTAAGAGAAATTTCAACTTTGTAGCTCAACTGTAAAATTAGTTTTTAAGTTACAGCATTGTTCCATGACTCCTTGGAACCAGGAATTTATCTACTATTAATTTTAAGCATAGAATTGAATTAAATTTCATTATTTTCATAACTGATAACAATGAAACTAAAAAACACAAAAATCCTTTGTTTGTGACACTAATGGTTTAGATAGTAACAGTTATTGCATTAGATTGTAACACTTCCATCAAAATAATCTACACCAACTTTACTTTAGCAAATAATTATTTAACAGCTTCTTGGAATGGGAAATTTATGTATTACTATCCATTTTAAGTATAGTATTGAACTAAATTTCATTATTTTCATAATTTTTAATACTGAAATAATAGAGCATCACAATTCTTAGTTTGTGACACCAACAATTTAGTTTGTGACACTAATTGTTTAGATAGTAACATTTATTGCACTAGTTTTGTGACACTTTTGTTAAAAAAACATACACCAACTTCATTTTACTAAATAAAAAGCTTTAATGGGGAATACTAAAGGTTTGTTTTATCTAAATTTAACAGACATTATAGTTCATATCTGTAAGCCTAAGAAAGGCTAAAAACTCAAGTGTTACAATCTAATTCATTGACTTTTCGTTCTTGCACTAATTTACCACAAAAGTGTTGCAAATTAATGAAATGACAAATTTCAGGCATTAGTTAGGTTTAAGTCAAAATAATAAATGAAAATTTATTATTTCATATAAAATACAGGCTTTTATCCACCCCTCAGGGTTGCTCATTCTATAACAGTTATTCTTCGGTTAGTCAATCCTATTGCTGGACTATGATTTATCACTTTTTGGGAAATCATCAACTTAAGTAAGCAAGTAGAAACAGTGATAATTTTTGACACCTCAAAAAATTGAATATTAAATACTTTTTTATACCTAGATGATGAATATTTTGTATGTGTATGCGATGTTTTCAAAATGAGAAGGTAAAGGGTGTCTTAACAAATGCTGAACACGCTACATTACTACAGAAGTAACCTTAATTTTTAGCTACATATTTATGTGAAAAGTGTCGTAAACCTATGTGCAGTGTCGCGAACTACTGCCTGTACCATAGATTTCTCAACTTACGAACTGTTCGAATCGCAGAACTTAAACAGAATTAAAACTTTATGGTTGAACAGGGAACCCAGAACATAAGTCCAGTACTTTTTTCCATATTGTAGGTACCTATATACCTGTATCTGTTCTCTACTAAAATGGCATTATTACTTCGTTAAGTACTTACTTAGAAATATTTTTCGTTAAATAGAACCGGTTCTGAAAAACAATTTCGCGGATCCCGAAAAAAATTCGCAACAGAGTATTTCGTCATATGTGAGTAGAGGTTTGTTTTAATGGTAGTTTCACGGTAATTTTATGGGCACGATATTTCTACCATGAACCTTTGTTGCTTTGATCGACTATGATGCGCACAAAAAAAGGTTAAGTAACGGTTGCGCGACAATTCGGCTGGAGGGGAACTTCTTAAAAACCCCATTTTCGTCTGTTTTATGTTACGGGGCTATAACCATCGGTAAAACTAATGGCGTGCAGACGATTTTGTGCCTACGTTGAATGTAGTCGAAAGGGGTTGAAACGGACGCATAAAGGTAGGCCAAGGCCATACTCACTGGCAAAAGTGGTTGTATTACGATGTTTTCTAGGCGATTTTTCCTTATCCCTGCGTTGTTTTTGTACTCTGTCGTCTATGGAGTCGCATAATTCATCGACCACGTTTACAGCCGTCGAAGGTCCAGGCAAATCTGTAGAAGTGGCAGACAAAGAACAGAGAGAAAGAAAAGCAGGAATAGAAACACCGGAAAAATCGAGAAACAATTTGTAGCCTCGGTGCACGAACCATCACTGTATACGTATAGGTATACTAACGCTATTTTTCAGAAAATAATAATAAAAAATCGTATCACACGCGCACCAAACATTGGCGTACAAAATCTAGCAGAATTATAGAAAAATGAGAAAATTAGGTCGGCTTACCTCCGTACGGCATCGTTCAATTTAACGATTGGAATATGTAATTATTATTATAATTTTATATTTCTCAAAAAACGGTTATTATCAAGTTTGGACGATTTAGCCGAGAAATTCGAGCAAATGAGGTCCGGCCTCGTAAATAATCGAACGACAAAAACCACAACGTGAACACATAATAATTTTTATTTATGAGATGCGCAGAGAAAGCTCTCGTTCGAATTATTATGGCCAACTGACAGACGTACAAGCTTATGCTTTTATGGGCAAATGCATGCTGCTGATGGTCTGTATGGCGAATGGCACGAACGTAGTATAACCTTTGGTTACTTCAACGTATTGAGCTGTGTAGGTACCATGGCTATGCCTAGAGGGTAGGGTATAGTGCTACAAAGAAATGGAAAGAAAGAAAAGAATAAGAGAAAGAGAGATTGAGAGAGCGAGTGAGAGTAGTGTACAAGAAAGAATGAAAACGATCTTTACTAATGGAGACTGACATATGGGTATAGGTATAGAATAAGCAACTAAGGCAACAATATTTCACTAAAAAACCCAATTTGTCAATTTTTATCGGAAATTTATTCCTAAAACAAACTGATTTCTAAATTTCCAAATACTCGAAAAAATTTTATAAATCTATCTATGCTTGTCGCGATATCTGAAAAATATATCAATGTATCGATATATCGTTGCTAGTTTCAGTTTAAAAAAATTACAAAAAAACTCTAGCGCAGCAAGCCTCGCTAGAAAAAGTAGGTTTTCGAGAAAAAAAATTATAAATTTTGATGGTCACATTAATTGTATATAAATTAATTTGCGTTAATGGTATGTTATGATTGTATAAAATGTGTTAGCTACTGACGAAATATTAGACCAGGTGAAATTTAAAAGCATTATTTCTTGAAATGAAAAATAAATTCAGACGATAAAGTATGGTAAATAATCGTATAATTTAAAATAAAATCAGAGAAATATAATAAAGCTATGAAATTTAAAAAAACAAAACATGAACATTTGGTTAATTTTTGTAAAAAGGAAAGTTGATGCAAATTAGAAAAAGAAGAGGAAAAAAAAGCTTTACCGGAAGTACTGACTGGTCGATCCGCACCAAAATTAGTAACATACTACAATAAATTATAATGAGTATTTGTTTTCAAATTTCGTTCATATGTTTCCAAAATTCTGCATTTTATGACCAAAATAAAAACAAAAATGAACAGAAATTAATATTTATTCCGAATTTCTTGGTTACTGAAGCAAAATTAAGCATTTTATAGCAAAAATAAAAACAAAAATGGTAGTACCGGAAGTACCGTCCAGCCGATTCGCACTAAAATCAATAGGTCTGGTCTTTGGGTTAGTTCAAATGTTTGTGCTAAATTTCATGATTATCGGACAAAAATAGCGATCAGGAACAAAAATTGACATATATATATATATATCGTATACATGAATTTGAGTTATTGATGTCAAAATTCTACTGACGTCATGAAACGAAAAACGTACTCACCCTCACCCTTGGGGGCTAATATCGCACCTAGCGTAATAAGTAGATTTTCTAAAGAAACCTACTTAAAAACTATCGACAGTTATCGATATCTTTAACATAAATATCGATCTATCAATGTCTTATTGCTAAAATCTAATTATCCTGGAATTGTTTGTTTTCCAATTTTCTTGGGAATTACCAAACCAATAGGCACCAAAATCCTATCAGATCTGGTCCCATATAAGGAATAATTTTCGTGAAAATTTAAATCCTAGGTATCTTTTTGTAGTTATCTCAAAACAGTGAACACAAAATTTTTCCAACAATTTTTCTCTTCCAGTTTTCTCAGAAATTAGGGACTGAATTAATAGGCACCGAGCTTCTGTGAAACTTGAATCATCTATAAAATTTCAGCCCTATCCCTTTCCTTTTTGTCGTGTTTTCAAAATCATGGAAAAATGACCTATTCCGGAATTTTTTGTTTTCCAGTTTTCTCGGAAACTACTGAGCCATTAGGCACCAAATTTCTTTCTGACATGCTCCTATGTGAGAACTATCTCTCATTCATACCTTTTCTTTGCCACCAAAATAAACTATTTGGAAGACGTACGAAACTGTGAACAAGTCAAACCACTTCTCATGGATTGGGAAGATCAGATGAATGAAAGAAATTTTAATGAAAAAGAACTACCGATGTAGTGGCCTATATGTGCACTGCACAGAAAAAGCTAAAAGAGTTCATAAATAGCGACAAAACGTAATGACTAGCAAATAGAGAAGGAAACATGTTTTGAATTGTGGGAAAGAAATTCTCAAACAATAAGCAACTTAGTTCAGTCGACTCTTTGGTGAAATCGACTTTCACAAGTTGACTCAGTGCTGAATGAAACATCATTAGTTGTTAAAATTCAGGAAAAGGTTTCAGTGTAATGAATTTCTTGGCGGGCAGTCGGGCTGGGTACTTAGGTGGCTCTTTTTGAAGTGAACTTCCTTAGTATCGATAGTAAAAGCATATAACCTTGACACGACGAATCCGACGACGAAAAGCATTACAGGCTTAAAAAACAGGCATAGTGGAAGGAACCAAAAATCCTATACAATAATACGAGTTCTGGACAACTGGACCAATAATGTGGCTGAAATTTACAGCGTAGAGGCTTTTGGGTGCGAGAAAACGATCTATATAGGTCCCAAATTTGAAAAAAAATTCATTGAACAGATATATGAGCATCTCACTCTATCCGTCTGCAGTACCAGTAGTAATAAGAACTACGAAAAATTGTGATGAACACCTAAAAGTGAAGGGTGGGAAAGGTTCTATTATCGAATTTTCACAGGCCTAAGCTGCGTATAATTATTATGATTTATGACTAATGAAGTAATGAGTTTAAAATTTTGATCTTTATGTTAATTCCTGAGATATTTAATATTATAATTAATATATCATTGAAATTCTGCAGCTTGATAAATATTTTACATTCTCGGATTGAACTGTGAAGCACTTACTTAGTTTTTTTAATTAAGAAAAAAAAGGAAAAAAGGGTTTGGGTTCACCTCCATTATGACAAAAAATAAAAAATTGAGGTTTGAAGGGCAAAGCCTCCAATAAAAAAAGCGGGTTTTGAATTTTAGTATATTCTCTTTTTGTAGTATATTTTGGGATACATCAGCGGGCAAATTTTTTCATTCAACTTATTTCTTGACTATCGGGGATTTCAAACGGGAGCCGAATTTTGACCTTTCATGTTTGGTTGTCTGATATATTATCAACAAAGTTTTTTTTTTGGGATCGCTGATTTCAAATTTGACATTCATTTTTTCATTCTATCCATTCCTCAAACACCAAAGGCTTCAAAAGGGAGCCAAGTTTTGAATTTTCATATTTTGTTATGGGATACATCTGTTGAATGTTTTTGGGGCCTGATTTTGAATTTGTGGGTCATGTTTTCGTTTAACCAATTTCTCAACTACCGCTTCAAGAGGGCGCCAAATTTTGATGTCTCATATTTTGTTGAGAGATAGGTACATCAGCCAGTATATTTTTGGGTTGCTGATTTCGAATTTAACGCTCATTTTTTCATTCAACTCATTACTCAACTTCCAGGGGTTTCAAAAGGGGCCTAATTTTGACTTCCCTTATTTTGTTGTATAATACAGCTGCTGATATGTTTTTTGAAGCACTGATTTCAAGTTTGATGTTCATTTTTTCATTCAACTAATTTTTCACCCCTCAGGAGTTTCAAGGGGAGTCCAAATTTTGACTAATCAAATTTTGTTGTGTGCATTAGTCAGTATGTCTCTTGGGGCACAATTTCGAATTTAATATTCACTTCAAAGACAAATTCAGGGGTAGTTACGCAATATCTCGTTAGAAGATTCACTTCCCATGACACACTCACGTTTTTTTCTTCACAAAATTCTTGCCTATAAAGACACCTTCATCATTATTTCATTGAAAAATTTTTTTAACTGTCTTTTAACCGTGTTTGACCTTTCAGCCTTTGTTTCATTAAAATTTAAAGATAAGCTGCATACACCTAACCCAAAATGGCGGCGCGTTCGTTATGGTACATTGGGTATTCCCACGTGCGATTAGAGAATTCATATACCATCCCTTTTCACCGTACACTCGCTCAGTGCCATCAAAACCATGGCTTCGCCATGCCAATATGCAATTGCAGAAAAAAAAGAAAAAAAAACAGTCTAAGAATACAAAAATCTAATTTCTATGATTTGTCGTCGGTGACACACTTTATCGATGGAAAAGAGCGAAAACAAGGGAAAAAAGTTGTTTTGTTTCAGTTTATTACGTATCGAAGTCCAAAGGGGAAAAAGTAAATAAATAAATTGACTTTCATCAGATCCGGCTATCTTTAAACAGTTTCTATAATACTGGTTTTTGATGCATACGAAACTGGATATGATTCTTGTTTTTGCGACATAAAAGTATCGACAGCGTCAATTGTTTTCAATTATTTATTGTATTACTCCATTAAGAAAAAAAAAAACTGGTGTGAAATGTGTTTCATTTTCTTTTCTAATCGAATAATATTGTAAAAATAATTATATTTGAAAACTTACTTAGGTATAGGAATAATAATTGTAACGATGCGATAATTATTCGCTTTCGCCAATATTTTAAAAGAAAGTTGAAATGAAAATGAAAAGTGTAATTTTGGTCGATGGTATAATAATGTATTACATTGAACAATTTGTCGCCCATATATGGCAATACTGAAAAAGGCTTCAATATGGTTGTTCGAAAATTCCTGTAACGGTCTTATTATAGACTCCTTAATACTAGGGTAATGAGTGGACCTAGTAAATTTTTTTTTTGGTTAACTTCAGATCGAAAAGAAAATGGCTAGAAAAAAAATTTCAACTTCCAAGCCTACAGATGGAATATGGAATCAATTTTAGAAGACAGTGGTAAGTGATATTCTCTGGTCGCACCACAGTCGACGAAACAATTAACTAACTTCAACATAAGTCGTAAATTATTTTACTCGATAACCACCTTATCTAATCTGATTCTTCAGCTAAGATGATCGAGAAAGCATAGGAGGTAAATACTAATTATGGAACTCTTGTAAAGATCTAGGAGTGCATTAGGTCTCAAGAAGGATATTCAAAAAATTTACACGAAAAACATAAAATGAAGTTTCTCTAGTACCTGTCGACGACAAATTAGGATTGGTACCTATGTCGACAGTGTGATTGAAGTAGTTTAATTCTAAGTCAATTTGTAGACCACCCAATAGTAGCTATGATGAGATGGAAGAATTGGTATGAGGATGACAAAAGTTAACATTGGATGAATTTTGGATTTATTAATATTAGGTTTACAGTCCTGTAAAATTGAAGAAGAAAACATTAAGTAACATTTGAGACATATTTTAAGCATACTTTGGAGCAGCCAAGAAAAAAAAAAAATTAGTGGAGGAATACTTTGCGAAAAAAAACCCAAGTTGCCAATTTTCATCAATAATTCAAAAACCAAATTCCAAATTCCCAAATGGGTCGTTGAAAAAACTTCAAAAAAGTATCATAGTTATCAATATCTGACAAACATATGGATTTATCCATATTTCATTGCTAGTTTCCTTCAAGGATATATATAATGATGGAGACGACACATGGGCAGTTTCGGTGTCTTACCTATAGAAAGCACTTCTACAAACAGTGTACTTCTAACTAAATATCTGATTGGAAGAAAATTTTGCAACGTGCATTTGTTTATAAACACTAACATACAAAGTACCTCACTTTTACACCGATTTTTGATTTTAATTGGTTGGGGTGTTTAGTCTGAGGTATTTTGTATGCCAGCACCTGGCATCTATAGCTGGACACTCAACCCCATGTTAAAACTGTTCGTGTCATCTCCACCATATATATATCCCTGAAGATAGTTTCTGATAAAAGAATCACAAAAAACTATTGATAATGATGAATATCTTTAGCAAAAATATCGATCTATCAATCTTCTATTGGTAAATTTGATTTATCAAAAATCTTTTATTTTCTAGTTTTCTCAAAAACTGCATCACTATAATAAACATACAAGCTGTTATTATTTCACAAAATTATTGTTTCTCTAGACTCTCACTACACTTGCCCACAACTATTAGCGACACTACCTTTGAATATCGTTATTACCTGATCAGGTTAAGTAACTCGTTTAACTTTTATCTCTCGCATACAGTAAACACTTTTTCACTTTTCCCACTTGAATGCTTTTTTGTAATGGAGGGAGATTACTCATTTCCTTTTTAGTTGATCTTGGACTTGTACATAATTTTATTCTTTTAATGTATTATAGTATTTCAAATTGACCTATTCATTTTCTTCGGATACAAAAACTCACTTCATGGTAGCCGGAGCTTCAATTTGTTCAAGTCAGTATGAGGAAATAACTTAATAATTCATTTAAGGTTATTGTAATATTCGTAATTAGAAATTATAAGTACATTTTTTTCATTAAAGGGTTACTTCTTCAATGGTTTTTTAGTAAGGAGTAGTTAACTCCAGTTTTTGTGAAATTTTATTTTCATTTTTGAAATTTAATTTTGAGCATCGAATCATATCTTCAAATTTTGAAGATTATTTCACAGTTCTTTGAATTCTGAATAATTTGTTTGCTGAACTTGGCACACTTTATAAAACCTACCATTTTTTAATTTTGCTGATCTAGATCATCTGTTACGGTACTGCAATTATTTTCAAATTTGAAATCAACTTTCGTCGTGGGAATTTTGCAAACTTCAAACATGGATCATCTGCTACTATAAAGCATTCATTTTTCCATTCAACATTGCTGAAAGATTCTTTGTTTGTTGAAATCTTTGGGAATTTGGTACCTAAACATCGTTTGTTTTATCACTGTTTTGTTCACCATTCATCATTTTTCTAGAAGAAGATCATTAATTTTTAGTCAACTGTCAGCATTTTTTCAAATGAATCCAGTTATTTGTATGTCTGAAGAGGATTTCTGTTTATTTTCTCACAGTAAAATTCCGCATTCTTACAAATTAGTTTGGGAAGAATTTGACGGTATTTTGCAGATCACAGGTAATATATTTTTCAAAAATTTTTTTATATATATTTCATATACTATAGGTGAATTTGAGGGCATATATTGGGTAAGTTTATAGGACATTGAGCATCATAGAATTTAAATCTTTTACTCATAGCAGATATAACTAATGTTTAAATTTTTGTTTAAATTTGATAAGATTTCAGTGAAGGTATCACAGAAATGAATTTTTTTCTCTTTGTTAAAGAGTGATTTAAAGATTTTTGAATAGTTAGGTTTTGGCATAAGTTTGTAAATTATCTGACAAATTGTATCAGAATCATTCAGAAGAAATAACAGGAATAAAAGTAAATATTGTACATTCTCCCAGTTTTAAAACACTTAAAAGAGAACTTTATCTCAAAACTTTTTATGTAGAAATTAGTGGGATTATTGAAAATAAACCAAATTCCTTGGAATTTCAAAAATATTTTTTTCTTGTCAATTTTTAAACTTTCTATAAGGAATTAAAAATTTTTTAGAACATTTCTAATCACAAAAATTCACAGCAAAAATTCACAAAATTACACATAGAGACATAAAATTCATAGTTTAACATGAAAATTCAAATCTTAACATACAATTCAGGTTTCAATATAAACTTCTTCTTTGTTCAAGTTGGACAAGTTTAGATTTTCTCTTTCACATACAATAATTTCTTTTTTCAAGGTATTTCAAAACAAACCTGAATATTTTCAAACAAAAACTCTCACATTAATTTAAATATTTTATCAAATTTTAGTTTTTATTTATCAAATTTTAAAGTTAATTAAATTTATTTTAATTTTAAATAGGCTTCCTATTATTTTTTATTTGAGATTGAATTGGAAACCCAGGTTTATTGGAAACTGTTAAACAAATATATTTTAATTAAAAATAAAATTTAAATTAATTTTTATCAATTAATTCATATAATAGTTTGAATATTGAAAAAATTTTGAGTATATAACCTAGTCTTCCTGAAAGCCTAAATATAACAGGAGAGAAAAATGGTACACCATCATTAGATGAAAGAAATACCTGAGGGGAAGTTATACACCCTTTACAACATATCCTATACATTATGTAATTCTGAACCCAGATGAACTTATTCGTCCTCAAATAAGTCAGTACCATGAAAGATTTTTGCTTAAAATTCACATCTGATAGCCAGGGAATTTGTTCATTTGTCAATGCATCTTATGCACCATGTAAGTGACCAAGTAATAAAAATTACAAACTTAAATTTAGGGAAATCAGTATCAGGATTTTTAATATACGTAAATGGAGATTTACTAAACTGGAATATAAAAAGACAAACTATTATGGCAACAAGCTCTACAGGACCCAAAATTATAGCTGAATTCGATGCTTTGGTTGACATTCAAATTAACTTTTTGTTTAAAAAAAAATATTTTTAATGAGGAAACTCTAGTCCAAATTTTTGAGGATAATATCTCTGCTCTTCAAATTATGTCTGGTGTTGCCCAAAAAAAGGGCAAGAGCATTGATGATAAATTGTTACACCATAACACAGTCAGGAAAATAAAATTTAAAACAGACAGTTCAAACTCACCCTTAGCAGACATTTTAACGAAAGGACTATAAAAACCAAAATTCCATAATTTAGTAGAGAAAATATTACATGTTTCAAACTTCTCTATGTAAAGTCCAAGTAAAATTTTGATTTACTCAGCTCCAAATTCACATTCAAGGGGAAAATTCGTTTATTTCTGCCAGGGAATGGATTGTGAATCTTGAAGGTCAATAATGTTCTGTAAATATATGTCCATATATATTGTCAAATTTTGTTTAACAGTTACATGGTATAGATCTAAAAAATAGAAGAATTGAATTATACATAATCTAACACACTTTAAAACACATTGTTAGATATTTCTCGGTTGGCATACATCAAATAATTCTAGTTTTGTTTACATTCTGCGTGCTTGTATGAGTTGATGACTTGTTTTTTTAATCTATGGTTCTGTTTGTATAGAACGTCGTTTATTTTCTGTAGTTTTGTTCATTGTCATCTGTCGAACAGTCAACACCATATTGTGTGACTTGAATTAAACCGAGCTCATGTAATGGTGGTTTTTTTTTTTTAATTCTTTTAATCGTTTTATTTTGTAGTAACTTGTGTAGTGAGATCAATAATAAAGAGAGCGTGATTGTGTTCGCGCTCGTTGCCATTTACCATATGACGTTGTTCGTAATTCTCTCCAACGAACTTTTTGTTTTGTCTGTGTGTGTGTAAATTGATAACGTTTGTGATTGGTCTGTTCTACTGACGTCATTGATGTGGTCTGTGACATCAGTGAGATAACGATATTGTTAAGCGATATCGTTATCGTATCGTGTACGACTCCGTCGTTCACGATACTCGGGGGGAGGGAGGAAGTCTAAGTCTTTCCCAGTCTACCTTCCGTCTATAAGTCAATATGGGATTGTGGTTTGTTAATTTTGTTTGTAATTTTTGTTTGTTATCATTGTGTGTTTATCTTTGTGTGTTTGTTATGTTTTTATTGAATTGTCTGGTTTAAAAGAAGTTTGCCTGTTTGCCAATATAACACAAAATAAAGAGATATTTATAAAATATTATTATTAATTACATTTGAGGAACAATAACATGTAACAATGAGTTTATAAAGTAAAAAAAAAACGATAATATTTAACAAGTATGATATATACATAAGTTTGTACAATGGTATAGGAACATACGTTATCACATTGTTTCTTTGATTGACTGGAAGTAATGCTTATTTGCTAGGTATATAATAATGAGATCTGCCTTCGTGTTTTGGAAGGTCTGGTATCACAGATCCGTTTCTTTATTTTATAATCTGGAACACTTTGTTTCTTCGTTTATTGCTCTGTTGCTCGTGTCTGGGTAAAGTTGCGATTCTGTAAGGAAATATAAATGTGTTAATTTGAGTATTGATTGTTTGTTGATAAACACGTCAACTGCATCGTTTTTCCATCTGTGAGGATAAAGGATGATTGGCTAGTGTTTATTATGTTGGTTTGTTGGTTGTCACCTGCTTCTCCAATCTTTATATTGGTTTCACAGTGGGTCCTTTGGTTGCAAACTTGGTTTGTTTTGTTGAAAGTTTACCCAAAGTAGATTCTCCTAAAGACGTCTGGGCTACGAATTATTTATGATAATTCGTAGATATTATGTTTTTTGTGCTACTATTTTTGTGTGTTTGTGTTGTAAATCATCTGGGGAATTTAATTCTAATGGTGCTAGGTATTTGAGGGGTCTGGTAGTGAGTGTTCCATTTGGGAACATAATGGAAGCAGATCTGACTATCTGGTCTGATGATTTGTGTAATTCTTTGATTACTGTTAGTTGTGGTTTGTTAGGTGTCAAAGCCGCGTCAATGACGTGTACTAAATCTCCTATTTTTGGTATGTCACTGTTTGTTCGGTAGTTGTTTGGTATTGGCTGTGGTTGTTTGTCTCGTAGGTATGTGAGATAATTTTGTTTCCATTGTATCCATAAGTTCTTTAAATATATTTGGTCTATTTTCCATATGTGTTGTAGGTGTTTTTCTGTTGATGTGTGAGTGTTGTCTGGTTTGTCGGAGTTTAATATGGTGTGTTGAAAATTAGCATGGAGAAAGTTAGCTGGTGTAAGGTACGAATAAGTTGATGTTTCTGTTTCTGGGCATAAGGGTCTTTCGTTAATCATTATTTGTAATTGTTTGATGGTAATGTTAAATGTGTGTATGTAGATGGGATGATGTCCTACTGTTTTATAATAGGATTGTTTGATGATGCCTATTAGGCGTTTGTAAGTGCCTCCGTACCATGGGGCTTTTGCTGGTATGAATTTCCATTCTATTTGATTTTCATACAGGTAATTTTGTACTTTATTGTTGTTTGCTATGTTGTTCCAAAAGTTTGTTATATTTGTGTTGATGACTCTGAATTGTGCGGCGTTGTCAGACAGTATTAATTTGGGTGTTCCTCTGTCTGCAAAAAATGAGTGAAATGCACACCAAATTTCTTCTGTTTGTAAGGATTTGATAGGTATTAAATATACTGCTCGTATAGTGAGGCAGGTGAATATGAGGATCCATCTTTTTGATGGTGATGTTGATGGTGCGATCTGTTGTGATTGTTGTTTAGTTATTATTTTGTTATATGTATAAAATGGTCTGAATATATCGACACCGGTGTGTGTAAATGGGTGAGCATTTTCATTGAGTCTAAAGTCTGGTATGGTTGAAAAGGGTGGTTGTTTATAGGGTTTATTTGAATGAATTTTACATTTATAGCAATTTTTTCGAATCGTTGATATGACTAGTTTGTTTATGCTTGGTGTGAAGAAGTTTTTTCTAAATTTTGCGACCGTATATCTGGTTCAGCTATGGTAACTTTTTTCGTGTATGTATAATATTATTAATTTGGTTAAGTGTGATTGTGGGGGTAATAGATATGGTGCATAAGTTTGTGTATGTAGTGTATGTGGAGGTAGGTAGTTATGTAATCTGAGCATGTTGTCTTTGTCTAATTTTATGTGACATTTTTTGAATATTGCGTATGGAGGTAGATTTGTTTGTTGTAATTGTTGGAAAATGGGTTTACAATATTTTTTTTGTTCTGCATTGATGAAGATAGTTAATATTTGAAAAAATTGGTAATTTGTGTGAAGGTATGGTATTGTAGAGGATTTATGGTTTGCTATTTTTTCTCTAAATTGTTTTAATGCTTTTATTGTAATTTGGAAGGTCTTGATTAATTTTTGTAGCGAAGAGAATTTATGAATGTCTAGGTTAAATGGTGTTAAGTTTTTTCCATATATATATACGTGATGAGTGTGTTCGTGTTTGGTGAAGTAGAATTTGTGATTATTTCTTCATGATCTAAGTGTGGGTATGAATGTTGTGCTTGTGGTGTGTTGTCAATTATTTCTTCATGGTCTATGTTAGGACTTGTCTTGTTGTTGTTGGTCGTTTCCAATATTTGTTCGTAATGTGGAATTTTGTATGTTTTAGACTGTGTTTGTCTGTGTTTGCGTGTGTATGTGTGGTCATTATATGTGTTGTTTAATATTGTTTCGTTAATGTATGGTTGGGCGTAATTGTGTAAAGATTCTGCTATAGTGCAAAAGGTTTGTTCATGTTGATCTTCTGTTTGGATTTCTGAAGTTTTGTCTTTTAGTGTGTGTAAATCTGTTTGTGGCCATTCTGTTTTTTATTGCGTTAGCCATTCTGGTCCTGTGAACCATTTTGATTGTGTTAGGGATGTTAGGTTTGCTCCTCTTGATCCTATATCTGCTGGGTTTTCTTTGGTTGGTACGAATTGATATAGTATGTTTGGGATTGTTATAATCTCTTTGACTCTGTTTTGTGTAAAGGGGGTAAGATTTTCCTTTGTGTGAGCCATATGAGTACGCATTTACTATCAGACCATAAGAAGGATTGTTTGTTATGTGATATTTGTACTGTTTCTCTAAGGAATTTAATGAGTCGTGCTCCGAGTAATGCCGCTATTAGTTCTAATTTTGGTATTGTGTGTGTTTTTGCTGGAGTTAGTCTTCATTTGCCTATCAGGAATCTTAATGTGTGTATGTTTTTTGTTTTGTATCTTAAATATGCTACTGCTGAGTATGCTATTGCGGAGGCGTCTACGAATACGTGAATTTCTGCTTGTTCTGGTGTAAATGGTTTTTGAAAAAATTTTCTTTGGAAACATATGTCGTTACATTTGTTTATGTCTGTTATAATGTTTTCTGCTATTGGTATTAAAGAGGTTGGTAATGGTGTGTCCCATTCTTGTTTGTGGTCCCATAAGGTTTGTACAAAGGCTTTTGCTGGAACCAGTAATGGTGCAAACCAACCTAATGGGTCGAATATTGCTGAGAAATTACTGACAAAAGTTCTTTTGGTATGTTGGTCTGGTATTTTGATCTTTGGTTGTAAATATAGTATGTCTTTGATGTAATCCCATTGGATTCCTAATATTTTAACAAGTGGGTTTTGAATTGCATTTTTGGTTGTGAAGTATGATCGTAATGTTTCGTCATTTTTGGCACATTGTGCCAGTTCCATGGATATGTCATTGAATGTTTTGTTTGATGCGTTATATAATTTTACGGCTTGTTCGTGTGTTGGTACTGATGTAACTAGATTGTCTACGTAAAAGTTATTCGTTAATATGTTGTAGAATTGCGGATTGGTGGTTTGAAAATGATAAAGTAAAGTAGCTGCTAATAAAAACGGTGATGCTATGACTCCAAAGGGTACTCATTTGAATCTGATAATAATGAGATTGTTGTTTGCCAATGGTTTGTTTGGGTCTTTTAACCATAAGAATCTCGTGACATCTCGATCTAATGGGTTTAATTCTAATTGTAAAAAGGCTTTTCTAATGTCTGCACTTATTCCTATTGGGTTTAGTCTGAATGTTATGAATAGTTTGACTAGGTCTGCTAGAAGTTTTAAACCTTTATGTATATAGTCATGCATTGAGTGGTTTGCTTTTTTAGTTTTTGCTGATCCGTTGAAGACTATTCTGATAGGGTGTGTGAGTTTAGTTGGGTCTATTAGTCTGTGATGTGCTAAGTAATGTGTAGGTTCTGTTGAGTGTTTGTTATCTACTATTTCTATTATGTTGTTCTTAAATAGTTCTTGAAAGTATGCATTGTATTTTTTGAAGAAGTCTGGTGAAGTGCGCATATGTGGGATTTGGCTTTTAAGTCTTGTGAGAAAATACGAACTGCCAACGGATCGAACTACACGAAAAGCAACGACAAAACCTACACTGATGAAAAGATTGAACGACGACTAGAAACACACATTACGAACACATAAATAAAAAGACTAAATATTCACTATTTCTCAAGTGGTGTTGTTTGTTCTGTTGTGTAATTTCTTCTTGATTTTTCAGTTTCAATATTTGGTGTTTGTGGTGTTTGATCGTCTTTGTAAGTCCATTTGGATGCTCTTTTTCTTACCGGGGTTTGTTCAAAAGTTAATATATGTATATCTGAATTATTACCTGGTGGTGTGGTGGGTCTGTAATGCTCTTCTGAGCCAGATCTGTAGTATCCTGTAGAGCGAGGACTCATCATCTCCTCGCTTGATGTTTGGGATACTGTTCTTTGTCATTTACTCGGAGATTTTGTGGTGTTTGTGTCGCAATATATTTCCGGAGGTTGTTTAGATTGTATACATTGTTGTGTGGTTTGTTGTTGTAGTTTATGGGCTGTTTGTAGTTCCTCAAATTTGTTATTTAGTTTTGTAATTTGTATAGTAAGATGTTCTTTAATGTCGTATGCCTTTTGGTAGAAGTGAGTGTCTGCGTCTGGTGGTAGGTTGTCTAAATCTGTTAGTTGAAATTGTAATACGCTTAAGAAGATACGTACGTCTGCTGGTTGATATAGTGCTACGTTGTAGTTGCGAGCTTGTTGAATTTTAGTTTTGGCTCTTGCCATGGAAATTTCTATGTATTTTCATTGAGGGGTTTTATATGTTTGTTGTGTAGTTGGTGCGTTTGTTGTGTATAATGTTTGACGTGGTTGTTGTGATTGTATAATATTTGGGATGGGTAGTATCCCTTGTGTTATTGGTTGTTTGTTAGTGGCCATTAATAAGGCTGTTGTTGTTGATCTATATCTTGAGGTTTGTGAGGTGTCTGATAATGTTATGTTCAAGTATGTTGGTTGAGGATTGGGGTTTGTAATCGTATGTGTGATCATGGTGGGTAAAGTTATTGTGACTGTTTTTAGTAAATTAATGTTTTTTATTTCTTTGCTTGTGCCCGGTATGTTTGTTGTGTGAGTTGTGGTTTGTTGTATGGCAGATGGTAGATCAGTGAGGTGTCTTGTAAGCGGTGATGGATGTTGCCGCGGTTGCTCTTGTAAGAGAAGTGGAGATGGATGGGCGCCTTTGGATTGATCGTCTGGTTCATTTTGCGTGTTTGTCCCTTCTGTTGTTTTGGGTTTCTTTTTTCCCATTTCTTGGTCTGTGAAACAGTATTAAATTTTGTGTTACTTACGAGACTATTACACGCGTGGAGGTGTGGGAATGTTTTAATTTACTTATTCTGATCTCACTTGTTTGTATAAAAGTATGCTAATCATGGTTTAATATATACTGTTTCTAATTATATAAATATGTATTTTTTGTACTTACGTTCGTTTTGTTCTGCTGTGTTTGTTGTGGACATGCGTTTCTTTGTTCAATGAGTAGCGCGAGTTTGTTGTAATTAAAATGTAGGTTTGCACTAATAGAAGAAAAAAGACACGACTAATTATAAAGAACAACTTATTTTTACTTCGAGGACCGATATTTGCTGTGCTACCATGTAGTGAGATCAATAATAAAGAGAGCGTGATTGCGTTCGCGCTCGTCGCCATTTACCATATGACGTTGTTTGTAATTCTCTCTAACAAACTTTTTGTTTTGTCTGTGTGTGTGTAAATTGATAACGTTTGTGATTGGTCTGTTCTACTGATGTCATTGATGTGGTCTGTGACGTCAGTGAAATAACGATATTGTTAAGCGATATCGTTATCGTATCGTGTATGACTCCGTCGTTCACGATAACTTGTTCTAGTCATCTATGTTGGTAATTCATTTATTGTGGTAGTGATCACTACTTCAAATCAAGACACCATTTCTCACAGATATACATTTAAAAAACAATTAGGTGAAAACTTTGACTATTCATAACTAAATGGACTGAGCAGAATGATAAGAACGTGAAGGCAAGATATCTCTTATTGTTGGGAAATAATCTCACACTACCTCATAATGGTACTTTATTTGTTCACACATGTACATAACCTATAAACAGAATATATATTTTCGGGCTTCCACAATGACAGCACTAACTTTATATATAGAAATATTTCAACTCTGACGAATATTCAGTTCACTCTCCATGTTGGCATCTTTTTGTACCTGATTGCAATACATTCGTATTGGTTCTAAAAAGTGTTTCTTTTCATGTTCATTCTTCAACTCATTCCCAACACTTGTAAATAAGTATCATTGGAAGAATAAGGTCCCTCGGATTTTGCTTTTTATCGACGATTTTTAATATTAGTTTTGCTTCAAAGATCCATAACAGGGGAGAAATAAAGTAGGTACCTAATTTTAACCAAAATGAAAAACTTTCGTATTCAATTAATGATAATAAAAATCACCTACCGCACCAATGATACTTATTATTTTGCCTTCGCCCGCACTGTATCGCCAGTCCTATTAAACTCAGTTCATACTGTTATATATCGGTCGTCAAATTGTGAAAATGTGAAAACGGTAAAACAAAACGTTTTCTTTTTTCATAAAATGGATAATTTTCATCATCGCCCGTACCCCTAACCCTTTCGCGAGCTCAATTTTAATACACCGTTTGCAAGCAAATTGGGCAAAAATACTGCCATAAATTTTTATTTTTAATAGAATATTAGTAATCTGTAGAAATCAGTCGAAACTAAATATTCTCGATTACGTTGGAACATAATTTTAAATAGGTGGTTCAAACTCATCGTATTCCGACATCCGGCAATCGCATGAATATTCACTAACGTTCCTCATCAGTAATCACCAACGATTTAATTTATTTAACTGACGGCTGACGTTAATGTGATGCTTTCGAAACTGAACTTTGTAGTTTGTATTAGGTACTTACTTTCTCGTTTTACATAATGTTTCTTGTTATCAAAGAGGTGATAGAAGTAGGATTATTTTCAAGCCATTACACTACACTCAGAAGCGTCGAACCCATTTGTTATCATTAGGTATTAAACTCGCAGAACAGATGATGCTTGTGAACGAAGTTTCATGTAGTATCTATTACAGTTGTTTTTAATTATAAACATCACTACCTGGAGTTCGTTTTCATGCAGAATATGTTCGCGAAATTGTGAAGAAAGAAAAATTCTCAATTCATTCGTAATTTAATTCGACTTGAATTAAAAATGTTCACAATATACGGACGTTCGCTGCGTAATTTACTGAAGGTATTAACCGCAATTAATTATTTCGTAGTATTAGCGAAACATTAGGTTCCTAACGTAAAACCTATTTTTTATTACATTCTATGTTTGTTGTTTTAGCCTGTTAACAAGTATTATTGTTTAGCTGCACAACGAGAACCACTGATCTCAGGATGCGAGACAAAATACATCAACAAATTGAAAATTTTTGAAGGAGCAGAACCAATACCAACTTATAGATTAGTCGACGAGAATGGTCGATTGTTGGATGCGTCAGAATTGCCTTTGGTTAGTACCTACATATGTCAAGGCAACTTTTTCTTCTCCATAAAATTATAATATTGAAGGAAGTGGCTTTAACAAAATTAATATTTTATTTGGAAAATGCTCAGAATATACACGTATAAGTGGAACCACATATAGGTACATGTACCTTCGATCATTCAATACTAGATACTCAGGTAAACACGAAAATTCTTGCCAGCTTTAATCTTTAAAACCCTAAAATGGCCATAGATTTGACTTGATTTCACGATTCACTGTAAAGTCGTAATTAGCATTAAATTCACTATACCAGTGTACTGAAAGCGGACAAAAAAATACCTACTTAACATGTTAATAAAATCTATGTCCATTTACGGGTTTTGTAATCGTGGCACGTTTGATTAACCTTGGTGAGATATGGTTACTGGTTATCTAGTACTGAATGATTCAGGATTGCCAGGTTTCAAATATGAAAAGTCCGTACTTTGTCATATTTCTACATTTTTCAACGGCCAAAAAATCTGTACAAATCAGTACAGTGTTGCAAACTCGTTTTGAAAGAAAAAGTACCTTCTTCTTTTCTTTTTTTTTATGTTTTGAGACTTTTGAGGGATAATATTTCAAGTATTCGCCTTTTTTTCTGAATTTGCAAAAATAATAAAAAAAAAAAAAACCGCTGTTCCTAGTTTACCAGGAGAATTTTATTAGTTGAAATGTAGAAATACATGAATAAATAGGTTAAAATTAAGGCTGTTTGTCATTAACGTCATTGTAGTCTTTCAATATCTGAGTTTAGCATTTCATTTCTCATAAAATAAGGAAAAAAACTAGGGTATGATCTTAACTGTAGCTGCAGGTGTGTTTATGGCTGATTCTAGCTCAATGATATTGCAGCTTCATTCGTAATCAGATTGACTTGAAAGAATTCCTATTACTCAAACTCAATCTAGATTCTAGTCACTCCTGTGATCCTGTTATTGTGTATATATATTTGAATTTTTTTTTCTATTAATTTTTGTTAACTTTTGGGCTTTGGCTTCTCTTATCCGTTTTATCTCTTCTCCGATATTCTTGACATTATAAATTTATACTCTCGATGGCAAAAGCCAACAAACATTGAAAATTTGAAAATTTGACTTTTTTTTCATCAGCAATCAGGGCAACTAAACTGTGTGATGAAAAAAATACTTAATTATAATTTATATTGTATTTTTGTTCAAAAATCCGTACTAGTGGCAAGAAATCCGTGTGAATCCGTACTATCTTACAATATCCGTACAAAATCTGTACGCAGATTTTCATACCTTGAAAAATCCGTACACGTACGGATAAATCCGTACCTCTGGCAACCCTGGAATGATTCAACGTATGTATCTATACATATAGATACACGAAGTATGATGAAAAATTAAATTCAATCCCTGAAAAGGGCAACTAGGTATATTGGCAAGGGTGAACCTTATAGTAAATTAGGAAAAATGCTACTCTAAGATATCTATATCATAATTTCTACAAGATTTTTTTTTATTGTGACATTAACACTCACTTGTTTTCTAGAATAATACTCAAGTACAGATTTGCTATAAGTATAGGATAAACTTGGTTGAACGAGTACTTAAGTCTAACTTAACATTAAGAAATGTTATGGAATATGGGTGTAAATTAGAGAGAATAGCTGTATCAATTTTTAAGCGTTAAAATACTAGTTTCATCAAGCAGATATGCCATTAGAAGAGAAAAATTCCATGCCTCTGGGGAAAAAGTTGTGTGTTTTCACCCCCTCACCCTCTCAAAAAATATTTTTGACATTTTTTCCTTCCTTATATATTTCTCTTATATATTAATGAGTTCATAGAATTTCATACTTCTATATCACCCCCTTTCCTAAATATGGAGCACCGAAAAGTTACAAAATTGAAGTGTAAATATAATATATGTATCTATTTTATATATGGCCCAGTCAAATAAATGGTTTGAAACTGAAATGGGGGGCATGGAAGAAAACCAAGGGAGAGAAGAGGTCCATGTTGTGTACAGAAGTTGGTTACTCTTAACAAGTTCCTTTGTCCTAAGGAAGGTTTTAAGCCTTAGAAGTCAGTAGCTTTCTTGAATGAAGTATTTTAGATTTTCCTCCAAATACATCCTTCACTCCCTTATTGTTTTTAAATTGAAAAACCATAAGAGGAAAAGGAGATAAATATTAAAAAAAACTGCTCTATCTCTCTTTCTCCCTATCATTCTCTCTGTCTCTCACTGGGGTTTTCTCTTAAGAGGAACATAAGTCTGAAATCAAATTTTTTATGCTGAAGCAGAGCCATGGGTGACAACTAGTATTTATATTAGAAGGCCAGAGTTGAGTTTTTTGATGTATAAATATCTGAGTACTTGGTCTATGGTAGGGGCTATATGAGAATTACGATCATCAGATTTGCGTTACTGTAACTGTTACAGTGGTAACTCTTGTTTGTGTGTTACATGACATGTAAGTGTGGTTGTGTTTAAGCATCAATCCTTCATGAGTATAGACTGTATAGTCTAGCCGAACTCGCACATTTTTTTTCTTTTTTGACCTGTTTGTATGAAAGTTAGTTCTCAGTTCTACTTAACATTGTAGGGTTTTATTAGAGTAAGTTCTGGAACATGAAAACTGAAAAAACTTCAAACTGTGGTTAGGTTCAAAAGTTTTCACTGAAAGTTTTAGTTGTGAACCAATTCTATTTAAAGGTTCTTGGTTCTGCTTTAGGGTTGTGCAGTGTCAGTCATAAAAAATCAAAAATCAAAAATCAAAAAACTGGGAGCTATAAAAAAATTAGAAAGTTTTTAATAAGAGATTTAGTTGTGGACAATTTCTTTTGAAACTTAGTTCTTGGTTGTGTTTTAGGGTTGTAGTTTGAGTTAGGTAATGTAAGAAATAAAAACTCCAAACTCTGGGAGCTGTAATTAAGTTCCAAAGTTTTCATTAAAAGTTTCCATTGTGATCTGTTTCATTGAAAGTTAAATCTCAGTTCTGCTTTAGGATCATAGTGTGAGTTCTGAGTTGTGGAAACTGCAAGAGCTGGGAGCATTGGCTAATTAAGTTTGAAAGTTTTCAATAAAAGTTGTAATTTCTTCTCTTTTTTCAATCCTCATTAACTGATTTTTCTTTTTCTATTTTTCAAACAAACATCGATATTTGCTTGGTCTCCTCCAGAGGATGAGTAATACATATATTTGCTACACATAGTTGTAATAATAATTCATTGAACAGTGCATAGTGCTAATGTTGACACATAGTTTTCGTTGAACAGATTGATAAGAACTTTACACTACGACTGTATAAGTATATGAGAACTTTGACAGAATTCGACAAAATTCTGTATGAATGCCAGCGTCAAGGAAGAATATCGTTTTATATGACTGGTTACGGAGAAGAAGGGGTACAAATTGGCAGCGCTGCAGGTGTAAATGATGACGATCTTGTGTTTCCACAGTACAGGGAAACTGGTGAGCAGATGAAATGTTTACCTACCACTGCTGAGGCGTATAGTAGTGCCAACATTTCGCTCGACAATTGATATTAATTATTTCTTTCTATGTACTTACCATAACCACAAATTTTTTGTATTGTGTAGGAGTATTGTTGTGGAGAGGTTTCACCATCGACCAGTTTGTCAATCAGTGTTTTGGCAACAAAGAAGATTTCGGAAGAGGAAAGCAAATGCCAGTTCACTATGGCTCGAAAGATCACCACTATGTCACTGTTTCTTCGCCTCTAGGAACTCAGTTACCTCAAGGTAAGTATTGCTAAATAATATCATTTGCGGTTCTTCCCAACTGTATTCTACCATGTTGATGAAAATGTGTTACACAAATGTTATAATTATATAAGCTTGCAACTCCAGCATTTTTCAAATTTTGGTCCCTTTTCCCCCATTGTCTTCCCTTTCCATTTTTAGGACTCCTAGAAAAATTGAGCCTAGGCTGTCAATGTAAAATGTAGACTCATTCATCACATCTTGACTTGCTATATTCAATGCTGCATTGTTCAACATTGTAACTTAATTGGGAGACAAGTTATAGGAGTGAATCACTATTGAAAATATATGTTTGGGTTTTTGTGGGAGCTCATGGCATAGGACAGATCCAATTTCTCCACTGTTCCGATGTGCCTTAATGAGCTGATTCCATATCCGCATTGCTCATTGTTGTAGCTCAATTAGGAGGCAAGTTACAAGCAAAAAGTGTTGAAACTAGGTCCAATGGTTTTGGGGCGCCCAAAACCATTGGACGGATCTGATTTTGCATGAGGTTGATGCGCCTCATCTCCTCGAGCATTTTGATATCAGGGCTGAGTCTCTGGCGTAATTAGAGACCAAGACATTGCTGTTTTTCCACATTATTTTTGCTATTTTCATTCATTACATTTGGAAATATGATAAAGTATTGTAGAATATATACCCACTGGTGACTTTATTGAGCATTTTTAAGCAGTCAAATTTTTTTTTGGAGGTAAAGAGAGGTTTTAGTACACATTAAGGGGGTTTGAGGAATAAAGCATTGTTTTACAAGGGGATCAGATCCATCCGCTTGTGGGGTTGAAATATTTCAGACTTCTCATAATATATTCTGAAAAACAAAGTATATATCAGCCCAAAAAAATTGATACAGATCGACATTCACCTTCAAATATGCTACTGATCCGGAGTATCTTTGGATGTATAAAAAAACTGTTAGGTTCCAATGTAAGTTCCAATAGTGAGGGTCAAGGTAATTATCATTTGATTTAGCTCAAATTTAGTAGGTAGTTGGTTTCAAATCTATTAAAAGCCAGTTTTATGTTTGATCAAATTTGATCAAACAGTTAGGCCATGAGGGCTAACAAAAATTCGGTCAACTGGGGCTAAGATTTAATTATCATTTTAGAAGAATAAAATTTAGTAAACGTTTTTTTCTAACATATATGTATAAGCTTGCAATTCTGGCATTTTTCCAATTTTGGTCTGTTTCTTTCTCACTGTCTCCCTTCCCATTTATAGGCCTTCTAGAAAAACTGAGGTCAGGCTGTTGAACATAAAATCATTTAACGCGTCTTGACTAGCTCAATCCAATGCTGCATGATTCATTGTTATAACTTATTTGGGAGACGAGTTATAGGAGCAAAACACTGTTGAAAATATATTTTTGGGTTTTTGTGGGAGCCCATGGCACTGGACAGATCCAATTTCTCTACAGTTCTGATGTGCCTTAATGAGCGGATTCCAAAGCCACATTGATCATCGTTGTAGATAAATCAGGAAGCAAGTTATCAGCAAAAATGTGTTGAAACTAGGTTTTTGGAGTTTCTCGTCAGGTTCTGTTCTTACAAAATTTTTTGACTATTAGACTAAACTTTCAATCTGAAATATGGAAACAAGAAAATCTTATGGACATATGTTTACAGATTTGAGCTCTTAGTGCTGAAAGTTCCCTTGGATCACGAAACACAAAACCACTCAGTCTCACCCGAAGTTTGACTCATAAGATCGAGAGCCAAATTGTTGATTTTAGGTAGTTTAAAGGTTCTGGAATGCGTAGGTAGTTATTAAGTATTAGTCACCAAATTTGAGTCTTATAACTTATTCGTACAGAGATACGAAAGATGACTATCGATTTAGGCTCAGATTGGCCTTAAGGTATATACGGTTTATTCGGTTATATTGATTTTTGATAGTGCATTGTCCCTAAAAATGCGTAAATTTTGAGTATACTTCGCTTCTGCCCTATGTTTCGTCATTCTACCAAATTTTGTGGCAATTGGCTTTACGTTTCATGCTTAAGGACGAATGAAAAGGTTGATAGTTCTTGAATTAATCGTTGCAATTTTGGTTAAGACAGGCGAAGTTATTCTGCCTATGGTGTTTTGATGGTATTTATTATTAAATTACAGAGATGGGGTCTCCAAAAACTGTTTAGTGAGGGCCCTAAATTTTCAGTTACGCCCCTGATTGTAATCTGCTTGTTGGAAAACATAACTACACTGAATGGCGAAGGTGGCCGCAGAAGAATTTTAATGTATTTTCTCAACACACTGTGGGTACCCATACTACGTTTAAGACAGTAGCAAGACCTGGAGCCAGGACCTGCGGAAAAACACCGATCCTGAGTCGTTGATCACAAATAATATGTTGGCCGAATTAAAAATTTCAGCCGTTGGCGCCGCCTATGCTTTCAAACGAATGAAAAATGGAAAATGCGCGGTTGTGTACTTTGGGGATGGTGCTGCTAGCGAGGGAGATGCGCACGCAGCATTTAATTTTGCCGCCACACTCCAATGCCCGGTCATTTTCTTTTGGTAGGTATACTTAATGCTTGTAGGAGACGTGACTTTTTTGTTTTCGATTAATCACATGGACTGATTTTGAGGAATTTTCACAACTACCTGTAGTCGCAATAATGGCTACGCCATATCGACTCCGGCTTCAGAACAATACAGGGGCGACGGAATCGCCGGAAGGGCCTCTGCCTATGGTATAGCAGCACTGAAAGTGGACGGCAATGATGTTCTAGGCGTATACAAAGCGACCAAAATGGCTCGAGATTACGTGGTGAAAAATAATTCGCCAATAATTCTGGAAGCGATGACTTACAGGTACAAATTAGACTGCGTGTAATTACGCAGTTAAAAGCAATTATCATTTTTGAAATCAAAACAAAAATATATATTTTTGAAGTACCGTCCGGTCGATCCGCAACGGAATTGCTGACATGTTGCAATAAACTGTAGTCAATATTTTTTGCTAGTTTCTCAGCTATTGGTTCAAAATCAAGCATTTCATAGCCAAAATAATATTCAAAATAGCTGCACCATAGGTGCCATCTGACCGATAACGTTGGAATAGGTCGTAATGAATAATTGTTCCAAATTACATTCCTATCGGTCTAAAATCATAAATTTTGTAGCCAAAATCAAAATGAAAATAGCTATTTTGGAAGTACAGTTCGGCCGATCCGCACCAAAATTGATAGAATGTTATAAAAAATTATAATGAATATTTTTTGCAAATTTAGTAGCTACTGGTTCCAAATTAAAAATTTTATAACCAAAATAAAAACGAAAATAGCGGTACCGGAAGTACCGTCCGGGCTGATTTACATCAAAATTGATAGAATGTTATAATAAGTTTTAATTAATATTCGTTGTAAATTTGGTAGCTATTGGTTCGAAATTAAATATTTTATAGCCAAAATAAAAACGAAAATAGCGGTATCGGAAGTACCACCCGGCCGATCCGCACCAAAATTGACAGAATGTTGTAATAAATTTTATTGAATATTCTATCCAAATTTCGTATCTATTGGTCCGAAGTTAAGAATTTTATAACGAAAATTAAAACGACAATACATGAACTTGAGTTTTTAGTGCCAAAATTTTCCTTGAGTTACGAAACCAGAAACATACCCACCCCTATCCATAGGTTGTTCCACGTACCATCAATATTAATAAGTAGATTTTCATAGAAAACCTATACTTGAATGTAAATAATTTCTCAAAATCAACTCTAATTAACCTACCAGAAAGACGTTATCGATAATCATCATTGGACATGCGCCGCTTGTAGCATGTCTTATTTTATTGCAACAAAAAACAAGAAAGGTCAGCCTCTTAGCAAAAGCAGTAAATTATTTTTCGAGTTTTTGAGAATTACTTCCAGTGATAATGCGTTCTAAGTAGGTACCCGAGAATTATTAAACTGCCGATATTTTTTTCTATAAAGAGAAAGAAATTTAATAATTACCTACCTCTAATATTCGACGACTCGCTGCTGCTAATATTGCTATCAAAATTGTTATGGTCCTTTCATTCAAACACAAACAACTTGTTCACGTGTAAAAATATTTAATTCATTCGTGAGTAGTCGGTATTCTTTTTTTTTGACACTTGAACCTAAAACGTGGAATACCTACGGAAGATACCTACGTAGAGTTGTAAGAACAGTACTGAAATTGTTTTTCTTTGGTACGCCTTCAGGAGGGGTCACCACAGTACATCGGATGATAGCACAGCGTACCGTTCGAAGGAAGAAATCAGCAACTGGGATAAATTTGATCCAATCATTCGACTGCGAAGCTTTATGCATAACTATGGAATGTGGGATGATGAGTTGGAAAGCAAATGGCTCGTGAATATCAAGAAACAAGTACTTATGAATTTATTTTTCGTCAGAATGCGTTTTCAAATAATTCAAACACGGGTTAAAAACTTTTTTTTCACCTCGTAATTGTAAATCCAAGATTATGGACGCTGTGGTTAAAGCTGAAAAAGTGAAAAAGCCAAAATGGCAAGAAATGTTTTCCGACGTTTATCACAACGTGCCTAAACATTTGCAGTGAGTTTTGTTTATTTTTATTTTTTTAAATCTTCGAAAAAAAAATATTATATAAGTACTTCGACTATGGTGTGAAATGTTTCAGGGAACAGCAACAATACATGGAAACCCACGTCAAGAAGTACAAACAGTATTATCCTGTAAATGATTTTGAACAAAATTAATAATTAAAAGCGTTTCATAAAAGTCTCTTTCACGCAAAAAGTAATTAACTTACTAACTTTTGAAACTACAATTTCATCAGACCGAATTTTAAGAGTGAATGAGAAGTTTACTGTTTATTATATTACCTGGGGCAACTTCTGATCTGTGGTTGATGGGTGTGCTTTACTCTCGCCAATCAGTTGTGTGACAGTTCACACACATGTGGGAACAAATAATGTTTTGGCCCACAAGCGACTACTCCACATTAGTCATCTGATTTGAACACTGGCCAGCGCCATACCCATGAAGTCGATATTTGTGGTTGTACGCCTGTGCGTCTTTCATTTACTTATTTGTTTACAAGCTATGAAAGTGCTATAAAAATATATTTTTATTTTTAATGTGGTACACATTTTTAATTTCACTAAGGGTTAGAAACTAAAATGTGAGGCAGCAGGCGCGAATCTCAGTGCAAAACAGTGCAAATTTTGGAGGAATTTTGGTGAGGAGAAGAAATAGAGAAGAAAAATTGCGTCTGTGTGAGTAGGTGAGTGGTTCTGTGTGTGGGTAACTCCATCACTTGTATTCAGGGCCGCAGAGAGGAAATCTGGGACTGGGAAAAATAATTTATGAACCTTCTAAAAATTTTAAAATTGCATCTTTGTACAGGTGTAGTATAAAGAATTTATCTTGGGAAGGAGTTTATAATATTGAGAAAGTCTATTTCACAAATGGAATGACCAAAAAACATTTTTTAAGGCGTTTCTGTTTTTTTTTTTTGAGAATACCAGACTCCTAAAAATTCCAGGCTGGGCGAATCTCTCCACTTCCTCCTTTTACCCCCTCTCATCAGGCCTGTTTGTGGTTGTCTATAGGTAAAATTTTTTCTCTCAATTGTCATCATTTCCACCGACACCACCACCAAATCTTGGAGGAGAAAATGTATAATTTGTGTTTCAAAGGGATGGAAATAGTAGATTACACGACTAAGTTGGAAAGCATGCAATTAACGAGGTGAAATTTGTGAGATGAAACATTCTTGAAGTCAAACCTTTGTTCTGTTTTATTTCATTTTGAAACACTTTATTCAACTGGGTCATGTGTGTATATATACATTTACATATACAGTATAGGATACTCAGCAACTTATTGGTACCCCATATATCAAAAAGAAGTGCATTAGAAGTATGGAACTTTATGGATTTATGCATTCATTGAGAGCAACAAGTTTTTGGAGAACAACCAAATTTTTATAGGGGTGGAGATTAAAATCCTCATTTTTATCTCAGGGGAGCTTAAAACTTCCAATATGAGTTTAAACCTGACTTGGAACAACAAAAAAAAGTCTAAGCACTTCCATCATTATTGATCTATTAAGTGAATCTGTCATAGAAGAAACCATCATTCTTAGACTAAAATTAATTAATATACTTAGATATAAGGATGTATAAAGTGGGATTAACAAGTCTTCTACTCTAAAACTGAAAATGTTGTTAAAAATGGGTCAAGCCTAAAAATTTGATTTTTTATAATTTTTTTTATCAATGCATGGATGATGTTGATAAGATGTCTACATACGAAGAAAAGCTGAGATGAATAGTCTGCCCATAGCTCCTATTTTAATAGTGTCATACCAAATCCAAACTGGAAGAATTTTTGTAGAAGATTCAAAACTACTTTATGTGGAATTATTATATCCAACAAAGCAACAGTAGATTCAATATTTTTTGAAAGGAGTGGCAAAATTACAATTATAGTTAATACTAGAAACAGTGGCATAGCCAGGAGTTTCTTTTAGGAAGCGATTAAGTGGTAGGAAAATTGAAACCTTTCTCCTCTTCCACTTATCACTACCAGTTGTGGATCATAACCCCGTTTTGGACATTACTATATCTATATAAAGGAATATATAGATATTCATCTTCTGGTAATTTTGTTCCCTGAGACATACTATTGTTGAAGAATAGAACTAGGAAAATCAGTTCTCATTACATATACATATTCTCATAGGTCTTTGTTGTTAAGTTTGGAAATAACATTGAATTAACAATTAGTATTAAATTAAACCAATTTTATGCTCAATTCTGTCTTCTTCTTGATTTTTCTTGTCTTCTGATGGCTCAAACTTCTTGTTCTTAAGATCATTTTATACCTTAAAGCTTCTTTCATAATTTCCGTCTTTTCAAATAAATAAATTATCATCAAAAATTTGTGTAAAACATATTTATTATGCATTTCAAATGATAGTTCTGGGTTTGATGGAGGGGTGGTGACCTCACTGAAAACAACATAGTGAAGCCCTTCAGATACCAGTCAAAAATAACCCATTTTGCATCCTACAGCTCATAAGAGAATTCATTAACATTATTATGTTTAATTTTAGCAGTTTTAAAGTTAGAAATTGTAACGGCCAAAAGAAGTGGTAATGTACCAATTCACGACCTCTTTTGGGGGTACACCATACACGAAATACCACGTACTTTAAAAGCAGTAATACTTCTATGATTGATTCAGATTAGTCATCCACAAACTATCGTGGACCTTAACATTTGTTTGAGACTCAATAATATTTAAACACTTCAGTGAATTAACACACATTTAATATTTTAATATTTCGTACATATCGTACATAGTTCTACGTTAACAATAATACATATTCAATTACAATTCAACAAGCAAGACTGTCTGTTCACTAGAGACTTCTACGAGAGAGGTTCCAGGTACTTAGAAG